>ML881233.1:26274-42137 GCA_009831015.1 Picea engelmannii | reverse complement strand
TGTATTCCCGGTGGCTATGCCGATTCCCAATGACATGGATCCACAGTGTATATTTAGTGGCCATGACTCACTTGATAGTTGAAATCTGAGTATGGGAATGCCTACCTCGGAAAATGGTATATTATTATGTTGATGCTTGATTGTTTGCAGGTTCTCGATCGATGTGCTCCTTGTTTGACACACACACTCTACAAAGTATTTCAGTTGTCACGAGTTCCAACTTCATACTTTGGGGGGCATTTTGTTACACATTATTTTGGTCACCCCAGTGATACACTGACAACATGTGTTCATGTTCCCAGAAAATATAAAAGAGTCTTTCTCCATGAGGAAAGTGATTGGCTTTCCCTTCTCAAAAACCCTATTAAGGAAGGTCATTGCACCCTGCAAAATGCATGGTCTACGATGATGTTTGATCGTCACCCCCTACTCTAGAGCTGGACTGCGATGTCTCTGCAGGCTGCACTATACCTAGGGTGTGACGATGCCAAAATCTAAGGAAAAGTCAAACTTCACGAAATTTCTAGAAGATGAGGTGGCCTCCGAACAGTTTGGATCTTACTTGCTTCTCTGATTTGGTGGGATCATCCTATTATTTTCATCCATCTCTCCTTCACACTATATAAGGATGGATATCTCATGGAAAAGGCTAAGGTTGAATAGGATAAGATTTGTATGGAGAAATTCTACTTTAGATTATTCTTGAGAGATTTTCTTTAGTTCTACAAGCTACATGGTGGATCTTCTTCATTCAAAGGATTTGGAGTAAAGGTGTGTGTGTTAGAGAAAAGGGTCGTTGAAAGGGGACCTTGCGACATCAAGTCTTTGGTTGTATTCTCCACTTTCTATTAATATGATACATCAATATGTTTCTTTCCCATAAAACCATTCTTGTTTTATTGTATGATTCCTTAATGACATAAATAGGTTCTTGTTGAAGTATATTGTATTGCTTTCACTTTGTTTTCTTGTGTTCCTTTGTAGGTTCAATATTGCATAGGCATTGGAATGGAGCAAGGATGGCAATGGCAAGAGGAAGAGACATTTTAAAGGTATGTTTCCTATCTCTTGTTAACCAGTAGATTCAATAATTCGGGCCTAGGAAAATTCTTATATTATGTTTTTCTTGTTCTAGTTCCAGGTGGTACTAGGGATATATGTTTGTGTCCACACTTACTAATTAGTCCAACAACATGAGTCAACTTAATAATATTTAGAAAATAATTCCCAAGGCTTTCAGTGATAGCCAAAAAGATGATTTCCAAAGTGGGCCACTGGTATTTTGAAGAAAAAAACACTTATATAAAAGTGTTCAGGGATATTGGCACACCACACCTACTCCCTATTCATGTTCCAGACCATCTCATTTTGGGAGAAATTTGTTACCAAACCATTTTACAAGGCTATAATGCCTCTCTGGTAAAGGAAAATAAGAGGGTATTCATACCCTATGGTTTTCATATCGGGTTTTACATGGTAAAAGACATTGCAGAGGTGAAACAGGAATGATTTATTCATCTTGAGTATCGATTCCCCATAGGCCGTTTTCGCAAGCATGATTCAAAATTCCTGGTACTCCAGCATGTGTCGCAGGTATCCTTATATTGGCCATATGCTCATGATATCTTCAAAGATGAGATTTTTATGATGGGAGCCCATGACTGTGAGGAGGTGCTCCATAGAAGGGATAACCCCAATATGACCAAATTCGAGGCAATGACTATGGATGAGTAGGTTGAGAAAATATAGAAGACAACTCAATACTCTCTTAGTGTTAGAGAAGAAAACCGAGCAACAAAGGCAACCGAGGCACATAGAAGAGGGATATTATTACTAGAAGAAGTCAAAAGAGATATTGCAAGATTAGGGGAAGATCCCATACTCAATCCTTTGATATGACGTTTGAGAATCACCCTAGTAGGTACAAACGAGGAGGAAGAACTAAATAATTCAAATAAAATCCCATTGGAAGAATGTGTCGACCAAGAAAACACAAGCCCTATGCCACCATACACAAGATCGTCGGTTACTACTACACCTCAGCGAAGGTCAGCAAGAGTATAAACCAAGACGGGTATTCCTACTATCCACATATATTTAGTCACCATATATGATGATGAGGAAGGATTAGAAGCTTCACACATAGCCCTGGTACCAATCACACAAGAGGAGGAACCAGGGGAAACCCCTGCTCCAACTTCTAATGTTTTGGTCCCAAATCCCCAGGAAGGAAAACATGAGGCTAGGAACAATCTTGACATTTATTTTCCCACTTAGTTGGGAACAAATCCTCAGGGTGACAACTCTAAGAACGACTTGGATATAGGTGAACAAGAAGAAAGAACAAAGGAGCCATAAATCATCATCTCAATGGTCGAAATCCCATCTAATTTCGATCCTTCACCTACTTCCCCAACTAGGACAAATACTTAGTTAGTCAATGAGGACCAACATAAGGCTAAATAAGTAGAGTATACATGAAACTCTCCTGCTAAGGAATTAAAATAACCTGCCATGGAACATATCTATATGGAAGGAAGCCTAGGAAGTACTTTGTCCTAAGGATATCAATAGATTCCTGAACCAGTAGATGAAGTCGTCGATATACAAGCAATTTCTTATGATAGGAAAAGGAAATTTGTGATGAGAATAACAATCAAGAAAAAAAAGCTCATGCTCGATACCACACTTCTCATAACCACAGAGGAAACATTGTTTGACATAGAAAATGTTAAGATGACTAATCTAATCGAAGCAGGTATGGCCATAACTGATGCCACATTAGACATGGAAAAAGGGGATGAAAGGGAGGTAGCTACCATGAAGAAAGAATTGGGCCATATGCGACATCAAGCGTAGTATTACCAAAATTCAACACAGGCAGTGGTACTCTTGAAATGTGAGTTTCGAGAGATGTATGGGAAATTCACAAGGGAGAGAGAACTCTTCACCTCTCGCATAGTGGATTTCCAAGAAGATAATATCATGGGTTTGGAAACCTGTAAATACATGAAATGATGATATGAGAAGAGAAATCAAGCCTTAGAGCGGATAGAATACATCAATGAAGTATAGAAGGGCCGAGATATAGAAGAGCATGGCATTCGAGTGCTGATAGACAACAACATCGCCCGAATAAGGAAGGAAACTGAATACTGGGTAAGCATGGTCCAGGAACCCCAAAAAAAATGAAGAATAGATGGCAATAATGTGAGAAAAGTTGGGAGAAAATCAATCAGGAAATGAGGAATATCGAATTTCCAAAATTTGGTCCACCGGAATATTTTGCCAATCTACGTGACATAGTTAAGTGGCATGCAAAGCAAGAATAAGTGTACGAAGAGGAGATTTCATAGGTTTCAAGCATGATCCCAAGTCAAGTGAATAAGTTCATGGAGCCTGTGATAAAATCTTTCACATTCTTACAATGCTTGAGTGTCAAACTAATCAAGCACAAGGAACAAACAATTGAGATGAAGGAGGTCCTCTCCGCTTTGATGGATCAACATAGGGTACCATATGAAAATACATGCGGAGATCTCTTCTGTAGATGGTCAGAATACAAGAGGAAAAATCCACTTCAGTAAAGCACTAGATGATCAAAAGAGAAGCAAAATAAAATAGATAGATAAAGTATGCCACATGGTGTTTTATTATCTTAACACAACATTAGTAGTTATTTTTAGTTTAGTTTTTTTCTATAAATAGGGGAATCGACCTTGTGTCAAAGGTTTGATGGTTTTGGAGAGAAATACCTTTCTAAAATTTTGTAAGAGAACTATTTTTGTGCAAGTTATTTTAATAAACAAGTTATGTTTAGAACCAAAGACACTTCTTTCATTTGAGGTGTGAATCTGATTAGACCAAGGGGGACTACCTATGTCTTCGGATTCAATATTTGTTGTTGTATTGAGTAAGAGTTGTTGTATCTGTTATTCGAATTTTTCTTGTAATGTTGTAACAGTTATTTTATTCTCGTTGATGAATAGAAATCGATTGTGTTAACCTGTGATTGATAATAGAGCATTGAAAATTACTTTTTCTTGCACTAAATTATTGTCACGTGTATATTTATTTTTGTAACTATTATCTTAGACAATGTTGAATGTCTACTAATCAAAATGGTATTATTTATATTTTGAAGTAGTTTAGATCTTCTTCCTCTGCATGCTAATGTATAAAGGTTATCCTGCAACCCAGACTCCCCCCAACACATAATTAGCTTCCCTTTGTCATCTAGTTTAAAGTTTTATCTTTATTTTTTTATAAATGTTAGAAAAGAACCAAAAAGAGAACTGCGTAGCCCGAGGAAAGGTTTAACAGAAAAGAAATATCTAGAAATCAGAATTAAATCCCGTCCATAATTCCATCTAGATCGTGAATTTGGAGAATCTTACCACTCATCAAACGCTTATGAGTCTAATAGGGCCTCTTAATCGGGTTTGGCTCCTGTTGTTGAGTGAAAGGTATCTCAGACCCCTCAATAAGGTGGAAGAACCTTTTCAACAGTGGGGGTTAGACTTCATTGGGGAGATAAATCCAAATTCCAATGCCCAACACAAATGTATATTGACAGCCATAAACTATTTTACAAAATGGGTTGAGACTATTCCAACAAGAGAAACCATTGATTTTGTCATCATAAAATTTATGAAGGAAAATATATTAGCAAGGATTGGTTGTCCTAGAAATATCATCATTGATAATGTACAATCCTTCAAATCTACTAATTTGTTGCAATTTTGTCAAGATTATAACATCGAACTTAGACATTCTATTGTATATTATCCATAGGGAAATGGCTTAGCACAACCATCAAATAAGAGCCTGATTAGAATCATCAAAAAAATTCTCTCATAGAACAAGATATTGTGGTATTCTCACCTTAAGTATGATTTATGGGATGTTCGAATAAGTACAAAGAGATCCATTGGAAATTCTCCTTTTCAGTTAGTGTATGGGGAAAATGCAGTGTTCCCAATACATCTTACCTTTCTAGTGATGAAGTTTCTATAAGATTAGCAAGAAGAAACAAATAATGTGCAAAGAAGGATTCATCAAATCATAGAGGTTCAACATAGAAGAGAGTCTATATTGGTTAAAACGCAAGAACATCAAGAGAGGATGAAGAATATTTTTGATAAGAGAGAAAAGGAAATGAATTTTTCTGTCGGAGATCTAGTTTTGAAATGGGATGCCAGAAGAGAAGCCAAAGGGAAACATGGCCAGTTTAGCCATATTTTGATGGGACCTTTTCAGATTTTGGTTGTTCAAGACAACAACACTTATGAGCTTGATGATTTGAATGGAGATGTATGGGGAGCCCCTATGAATGGGAGGTTTCTCAATCATTTCTTACAATGTTGAGATCTTAGTGTATCCCACATGTATTCAGGGGTGATTTTAAGAACCCCCGCTAAATTTGTATGTATAATAAGTGGGTGAATCCCCATGATGCATAGGAAAAATTGAAGGTTATTTTTATCAATAATATAATATGTATATATAATTTTTTTCCAAATCATTTAGTCAATTATTTAATCTTGTAAAACATTGGCGAATCTTTCATTGAATTATAAACTCTTGTAAAATCTTGGTGAATGTTTCACTGAATTATAAACTCTTGTAAAATCTTGGCGAATGTTTCATTGAATTATAAAACCTTGTAAAGTCTTGGAATTCTTTTTGATAAAGTATAAAACCATATATAATAATAGGAAAATGTGTTCATTAAATTGTAATATACTGTTTTTACATATTTGGAAAAAGAAACATAATTTGTCCATCCTATAGACAATGTTGCAAGCATTAGGTTTTATGTCTATCAAGGTTCTCGTTGTACACTCTTGCATACCCCTCTATCAATTTTGATAATATTTCACCACAAAGTTCATATGTGTTGTCTTATCACTCCCACAGTTCTCCTAAAGCTGAAAAGGAGACTGAAGAGGTAACCACAGACCAAAATTTTGATTTGGTAGCTAGCCCTACCATACCAGAGAGGGCTCTCTCTATGATCACAGTCAATAAGGTGACTGGAGAAGGAAAAATATATTAGGTTAGGTTTTCAGCTCAGTGAGGTTTTGAGTTTTTAGGTTTGCTGGACCAAGGTCATAGATCTAGGAACTAGGTCAAGGTTTTCAAATTGTTATTTGCACGGATAAAAATGAGGCAAGATAGGTATTTTTAGTGACATATTTGGGCTTTCATTGTGATATAGGGTTGAAAAATTAAGGATCAAAATGATCATATGACTATGAATTCATTCATTATAAGAAATGGAACACAAACATGAAGTTCTCATCAAAACAGAGCATAAAAATTATGAATTTTGCTTAAAAACTAATGAGATGATCACATGAAAGCATACATATGGTTTCAAGGAGAGATAAACATTCAAATTTATGATAAAACTAAGAAGAAACACTGTCAATAAGAATACCATAGGAATCCCAAGATTATAGCTGCAAATGCCTATATTATTTTTGTCAAATAGTGTACACTAGCTCCGCACTATGATTACCAAGTATCCCACCCTTTATTTGGATTCAATGAGTCTACATATAGATGGAAAACCAACTTTCCCCATATGAGGGGTCTAATCCTTCCTCCTGGGATCAGATCACAAGAATATCACCAACCATACCAAAAGCTAGGGGAGTTAGAAACAACTTTCCCCTTTTATCTAAACTACTTGAGCTTATCTCTTAAGTCATTAATTACAAGATATTAACCTTAACAAAATCAAAATTAAATTTACCACATCTCTTTACCATTTAAATTTACCCATTTCACTTTTAACATTTATTTATACGGTAAAAATGTGTCACACATAGAAGCGCAGCGACTGTGACAGAAGCGCAACAAATTGTAGCAGAAGAGAAACAACTTTGGAGGATGATTTAGAGGCCTTCCTTGATGAATTTTTTGATGAAAAAGTTATGAATGGAAATATTAATATTTCCTATACACCCTGGAGTCACTAATCCAAGAAAAAACCTACATCTAACCCCTTCAAAATTGATTTGAAAACAAGCTGTCCAAAAGCGCAGTGAAAAAAGAGGGGTCAAAGATGGAGCTATAACTCTTTAACCTTAACAAATTTTACAACACTGAGAGAGGTTTTTGTATATAAGTTTTTTTTTAAGAAAAACCTCTCTCAGTTTTGTAAAATTAATTCCCATGTTCTTGGAATATGTGACACACAATAATGACTAAAACAGGCAATTAAATTGGAGAATTTGATTTTCTGAAATAGGCCTCCAAGAAAGTTGAATATATACCAATATATGATACCTATGTAAAATATGAAGGAGGTTATTGTTATTTTTTATGTCCTTATAAAAAACCTCCCTTTTTTTTTTCCAAAATTCATCTTCATTTGGTTAGAAACCTCTTTTGAAAATGATGACCAAAAACAGAGTAAAAAACGCAACATGGTCTAGCAAAAGTGCAACGCCCAGCTTGTGGAGGACTTTTGAAGGCCTTCACATGATCCAAATTAAATTATGAAAGATGAATTGGAAATATGAGGATGTCTAGTTGTCATTAGAGTCATCAAGCACTGCACAAACCTACTCCAAGACACCTAAAAAGTCAATCTCCCAAGACTACTCCAGAAGTGCAGCAACTCTCCCGTAGCAACTATATTTTTGGAATTTATCCCAAATAACAATACTTGTGTATAAAATGAAGGCATTTTTTGTTCCTTATTCTATTATTGAAAAAAACCCCTTTCACGTTTTTCAAATTCATCTTCCTTACTTCAGAAACCAATTTTGAAGTAAGACTGTCCCTATGTGTGCAAATGATTTGTCTCTTGAAATGATTTCTTGAGAAATGGTGAAGACACGATATCATGTGATGAATTGGGCTCATACCTTATGATATGACCTCCCTTATTCATATTCTTCTCATTTGTCTCTGATTCCATAGTAAACCGTAGCTCAATGGGAGAAGAAATTAGGGTTTAGTGTAGGGAAAAGCAGGGGATTTGGGCAGTTTAGAAATGAAGGGAGATGAAGGGGTTAGGGGGTTTCTAAATTTTTAGGAAATTTTGGGGAGGTAGGGATGGATTTTAGGAAGTGGGGGAAAGTTAAATTTCAAGGAAAGAGTGAGGGGAAGGGGTTCAAAATGTCAAAACACATTCCTAGCCTAGGAAAGTATAGTCTAGGCTAGGGTTTGTGGGAAAATGATGATTTTGAGGGATAGGAGTGAGGGAAAATGTATATGTAGGTATATGGAAAGTGGTGGAGGGTAATTGAGCTCATTTTTTAGGGTTTTGCTCAATATTTCAACCAAAGAGACTATGAAACCAAGCAAACCCTAGGAGAGGTAAATGTGATCTTTCCAAGCGCGAATTGAATCAAAACAAGGTATAAGAGGCGAAAACGAGTTCCACTTACTTGAAATTGATATGCTGGAACCCAAAATGGATGATTAAACCCTCTAAAAATGAAATTTGGGCACCCTTGAGAAAGCACAACACACTCTGGCAAAAGTGCAGTGTTGCTAGTGAAAAGCGCAGAGCTAGAAGAAACTTGGATTTTGATGGCAAGGAGTCACTTGTTTGGGAGTGAAATTGAGTTTTATTGGTGAAGAGATGTCTTATAAAGATGGAATGAGCAAATGAGAAGATTTTTTTGGTCTTTTATAGCTTGGAAATTTCTCTTCTCCTTTGGTGATGTAGTGGCCTCATCATGTCCTTTCACATTCTGATTTGATTTGCTAATGAATTGTGGCCTTAAAACTTTATTGCATATATTACATCTTGATGAAGATAAAAACACACTTTATAAACCTTTATTGAATATTTTTCAGTATTACTACTCCTTCAAAACATTACTTTGATGGTGATATGACCCATTTTCATGATTTTGACCCTATGACCTAATGATGACACAACATGGAAGAATGAGTTGAATGATGACCATGATGACCATGACACTTTTTCAAAAAGGAATGATCTGACCATGCTGATGTCCATTGACCATGAAGGATGAAAGGAGTAGTAATAAACCTAGACAACTAACCAATGACCAAATTTTTATTGAAAACCTCTTTGAAACTATAAAAATTTGTAGTAGGACCCTATCAAAAACTTGTTAACAACACATTTGATCACTAGTAATTGACAAGACTGACAGAGGGGTCAGATATGTGCGATAACTCTTTAACCATAACACATTTTACAAAACTAGGAGAGGTTTTTGTATATAAGGTTTTTTTGTAGACAACCCTCTCTCAAATTTGTGAAATTAATTCCCATGTTCTTGGAATATGTGCAACAAAATAATGACTAAAACATGCAATTAAATTGGATAATTTGATTTTCTGAAATAGGCCTCCAAGAAAGTTGAATATCTCCCAATATATGATACTTGTGTAAAAACTAAAGGAGTTTATTGTGATTTATTATGTCCTTAGAAAAAACCTCCTTTGTTTTTCCAAAATGTATCTTCATTTGGTCAGAAACCTCTTTTGAAAATGATGACCAAAAACAGAGTCAAAAGCGCAATGTGGTCTAGAAAAAGCACAACACCCAGATTGTGGAGGGCCTTTGAAGGCATTCACATGATCAAAATCCACTTATGAAAGATGCATTGGAAATATGAGGATGGATAGTTGTCATTAGAGTCATCAAGCACTGCAAAAACCGGCTCCAAGACACCTAAAAATTCCCAAGACTACTCCAGAAGTGCAACAATTCTCCTGTAGAAACTATATTTTTGGAATTTCTTCCAAATACTAATACATGTTTATAAAATGAAGGAGGTTTTTGTTCCTTAGTCTATTATTTACAAAAAAATCTTTCAATTTTTTCAAATTCATCTTCCTTATTTCATAAACCAATTTTGAAGTAAGATTGTCCCTATGTGTGGCAAATTATTTGTCTCTTGAAATGATTTCTTGAGAAATGGTGAAGACATGATCTCATGTGATGAAGTGGGATCATACCTGCTGATCTGATCTCCCTTATTCCTCCTCTTCCCAATTTTCTCTAATTCCATAGTAAACTATATCTCAATGGGAGGGGAAATTAGGGTTTAGTGTAGGGAAAAATAGGGGATTTGGGCAGTTTAGAAATGAAGGGAGATGAAGGGGTTAGGTGGTTTCTAAATTTTTAGGAAAATATGGGGAGGTAGGGATAGATGTTAGGAAGTGGAGGAAAGAAAAATTTCAGGTAAATATTGAGGGGAAGGGGTCCAAAATGTCAAAACACAGTCCTTATGATGGCAGGAAAATGTAAAAAAAAAAAACAATAAATATGAGAATAAATACGATTCCTCTTATATTTGATGCATTGAAGAGTTCCTAAGAGAAACATTATTTTCAACCAATATGATGTTTACAAATATGTCTCAAGAAGAGAGATACTACTTCAACTTGTGATCAGTACAATCAAGTGATATAGAATCTGATCCACAAATAATGCATAATCTAAGATAAGTAGTGAAATTTTAGGAAGCCATGGTTTTAGAAACTGATATTTTATGAAGCCTCTAAATTTTTATGAATACCAAAAGTTTTAAACTGGGTAAATCCTAGAATCTTGATAGATCAACATGCGATTTTGGGAATTGAACATCGGTGAGGAGGATAACAATCATTTCTACCAACCACCCGAGCTAAACCAAACAATAAAGTTGCATAGTTTAGAACACTCTAAATGTAAGAAATTTATTAAGGATATCTTATTAAATTAAATTAAATTAACTGATAGGAAATTATTTAAATCAAAATTTACTTTATGGCGGGGAAATGTTTAAAAAAAAAAACAATAATGAAATATGGTGTTGCAAGCTTGAAATATTATGATGGGTATTCCTCCAAAATTGAATGTTTCTAGTGTTCAACATTCCAAATCCAAAATCACTTCGAACTTTCCCTTCTAGGAATGAGTTTTACTTGTTTCCATACAAAAAACACATTCACTTCTGCCAACGGAAGAGCACTAAACACCAGAAGTCCCCAACAAAATTCCATTGAGTCGGTATAAGGTAGAAATCCCTAAAGCAGGAAATTTGTTGTTAGGAGTATCTATAATGAGAAAACACCTTAGAGATCTAAAGAAGCATGGTTGTAAGCATGGTCATACATGGAAATTTGCATGATGGTCAAAATAATAGGTAACTTACACCAGGATTTATGTTATGAAACAACAAGCATGATTGTACATGGACATTTTCATGATGGTAAAAATAGTAGGTAGATTATACACCAGAATTTAAGTTATGAAACAAAAAGGCATCTAAAGAAAGCCAAAACCAAAAAATGTTGTGAAAAACATTACAATCTTGTGCTTTCAATGAGAATCCCAGAACCACATATTCATGTTACATTGAACCAAAACTCGTTTAGAGAATTTTTGCAACAATGGGATCAAAGAGAATGAACTTGATGGAAGTTTGAATTACTTTAGTTTATAAACAAAAAATATATATGGAAAAGGTGTAAAAGATAAGATATCCCTTAGAAAAAGAACAATCTCTAATTTGGAGTTTTCCACACCTTTGAGAGAGAAGATACATATATACCTTTCAATGTTTACATTGGACTTAAAAGAAACCTTGACATTATTTCCAGAATTTTGAAATCAGCTTGAGTCTTTGAGTTCAACTTAGTTTGTGTGAATTGCTGGAAATAGAAGTTTCTATCATTGACTATCATGGAGTCAGTAGGGGGTGTAATGTACCCATATGAAAATGTAAAAAAAAAATACATCTTAAACAATATATATACACAATTATCATTAATATATATATATATATATATATCCAAATTGTGCCCATTGGAATTTGTTTTCAAACAGAAAACAATTATTAGTTGGACTGTGTATAAAGATATCAACAATTTCATGATTATCCTATTTTAAGAAAAACTTGTTATCATGCAACTCATTCTTATTTTTCATATGTTACTCATATATTAGTAGGTATATAGTGTATACATGATATGCATAAAGTTCTGTTGTGGTTTCAACCTCTATGCAATGGGTCAATAGATATTTATTTGTGAAGAAAGAAAAATCATGTGCTTCTTTGCTTGACAATTCTCCTTTATGTGCAATAGAGGGCTTTCAAATCACGAGGCATACTTTTTTTTATCATATTATGACAATAATATGTTCTCAATGGGATAAAACCATGGTCTATGAAAAATTCTCACCTACTTTAGCACTTGACTATATCCCACTTGACAAATGTGTTCTTATCACATTGTTTTTATTTGGTAGCACCATTCAGAGTTTGTTTCCTTTGTCAAATTCGATTTTGTCATCAATTGTAGCCATGAAAAGAACATAGTAGCTAAGTGATGGGATTCCATATTTTTTCTAGAGGCAACATACCAATCTGGAAAAAGACAATCCCAAAAACATTTAATGTGATTTTGACTGTCATAGTTAAGAGAAGCATTGATCACTCTGTTAGGTAAAGTTTGGCTATTACATGGTGGCAAGTTTGTGTACACCAAGAGATTGCAATAAATTGATTCCCCATCTAAGTTGAGATGAATTGAACGCTGCAATGAGAGAATGGTTTACTTTTAATATTTCAAATAACTAAAAAAAATAGTAGCTATGATGGCGTCAATTAGATAATTGTGCATTATGACTATACATGTGTCATTGTCTTCTCTGAGATCAGACCTCAAAACTGACAAGACATATTTGTTTGAGTCTCAAATAACTGTTTTTATTCTACAGCCATATTATAAACACCCTCTTTTTATTATGGCTGAGATGATGCAACATGAAGTGATGAAAATGTATACCAACATAGAACACAGACCAGAGCATTTATGATGCAGTAGGAAAAGGCTAATCAGAGAAAAGAAAATAAAAATCAAAAGAACTGAATAGAGAAATTGAGAATGCATCCATGTGTTATGATTTCTCTTTCTGAATAATCAATGCATAACATCAATCCAACTATGATAAAACCTTCAATTTAAGAGAATGAAATATTGGACTGAGCTTAGGCATCCAAATATATAGGAACAATAGTATCCAACAGAGTTTCTTGTAGATGAGAGGTGCCTAGATTCCTAACTAGAGATGTTGGTAGAGTATCCATGTGGGACACTACACTAACCCTATAACATAGTCTTAAGGTTAAGAAGACTTACCTGTTTTTTATTTTTTTACTGTAAATCATATCCATCATGAATTTGTATTTTCATCATCATTCATAACCTCGGTGTGTGTCATCTCTTTGGCATAGTAAAACTAGGCATCTATAGACTACAAAAATAAATTGGCTTGACCTGATGTCAGAATGCAATATTATTCTCTATCTAAGACATAATGTGGTAAGTAAAATAGATAATTGGCCATGTTGATTAAAGAGGAATTCTAAAAGGGCCTTTAAAGAAACTACTCAAGATGTAGACTCTGCATATTGTTGTAGTAAACTATGGGACCATTTCGGTCTAACCCTCTTCAAGTGTTCCCTTGAATGGTATTCAAAATCAACCTATTCTCAATCTAGGCATTTAAATTCTCCTTTCCCCATATCACTAGTTCGCTTAATGCAAAGAAATTAGATGCATGAAACTAGAGTTTTCAAGCATAATTTCGGATTCAAGAATATCAATGATAAAACTAAAATGTATTGTGACTTTCATATCTACAAGAAAACTCTTAAATGATGGTATTCTCATGTTCTAGTACTAGCATTGTGCTATTATTTGGAGAAGCTCGAGGGTAAAATGGACTATGCATTGTGCTATTATTTGGACAATGTTGCTTGTCATTGAGGCTTGGGTGACCTCTTATAGCTTCTAGTGTGGTATCTAGAATAGCCATGCCATCGAGGTTCTTGAGAGGTAGGGATAACCCCCTGAGTCACACTGATCTAGAACCAGGGACCATACCACTAATGACTCACGTCTTGGTACCCTTGGGTTACTTAGAGAAGTTGTTAGAAGTCTATTATAAAGTTCTAGAAATAAATTTTCATAACAGTCTGTGGTTTGAGTTTGGAATTGGATCACTTTTCTAGTACAAGCACTAACAGTGATTTATGTGGTTGATTCTATTTTTTTCTAGAACACTTGGCTCATAAACTCATACACAGATACCATTGTTACATTTCAACACTTCTTGTGGGAATTTTCACATCATATGTTTAAAGTATTTTATTGTTGGAGTATTTCATGAAGTTGTACTTCGATTTGACACCCTTTGATCAAACATTACTCCTTCAATCTTTCTAAATTCTCAGACTTAGGGGTAAATTTCATCAATTCAAGCTAGACAAGACTCTCACTTGCAATAAATCAACCCCAATGAAATAGATTTTCATAGAGAAATTCTTCCCATCAAACAATTACTACAACTATTTGAATTTTTGAGTTTCATACATATAACAAACGACTTGAATATAGAGGTAGATAGGATCACTAATCAAGCTTCTTTGAATAAGGCCATCTCCCTAAGGATTTGACACTTTTCTTAGACTTCTTAGTTTGTTTGTTGGTAGTATTTGTAAGATCTTTTCTCCTATAATTTTACATCCAAACTTTTCCTAGGTCCTTTTCAGAGAAGACCATGTTTTCATTTATACCATATGTAAACAAACCCATTAGCTAAATCATCAAAAGAGGATTAAATATCTCAGTTTCAAATCCACTTGGATTTATCCAAGCACTGGTTTAGTTGCATTAATAATATCATTGAGAAAAGGAAAAGTTATTTTTCTGAATGCAATGCACATGAAAATAACAATAGATAAAAATTATAGCGGTGATTTCTTTAAGTACAATACTTCTCATGGTATTTTGGAAGAGAAACGTCGCCCTACCTTCTGTGTTTATGGAGGCTGAGATAACCACAAAAATGTAGGCACAAATTACAATGTTCATGCATATAGCTCCAAGAACTTAGTGGAAGCTTCCCCCCTAGAGTCCATACTGCCTCCATTTTGTGCAATGGACTTCGGGATCTTGCCCCATTCAACTAACAAGCAGTGAATTGCAGTTTGAAGATATTGAGGCAACAATTCCTCTTGTAACCACCCTTGACTCATGGACCAAATTCCTCCACTAAGCATAACTTATAATGGAGAAAGGAAGCCGATAAATTTCTTCATCGATGTCTTAAAAAATTTCAAGTATATTCTCTTCTCTTTACCTCCATTTCAACTTGGATTTCCAAATTCCATGATCCATTGGTAGCTATATATTTGATGTGTGCATCTAGCTATCAAAATATCTCAACCAACTTTTTACTTTTGGAATATAGAATACAACTAGAAGGTAACTGTTGATTAAGGTTGGTTGTCATTGATGTCAACCCTTGAAGAAAGACCCGTAGCATAAAGGTTTGGGTAATGGACCCAATATTGTTTGATGTAAATATGACTCATTATTGTTTTTTCATGGTTGATAAGAAGTAAATATTAATGGACTCCAAAGTGGTCCCCTTATGGTGAAATCCCTCATGGGAAGACATTTTGTGGAGTAAGAGAACCCATGCTTAATTGTGGAATAATGAGATGAAGGAAAGTGAATTTGTTAGGGAAAATATCCTAGATGGATAGTGCTTGTCATGTCATTTCCGATGGTATGTGGAACGTCACATAATTTCTCACGGTTAGAGAGTTATGGCCATGAGAAGTTGGAGACCCCAGGTTTAGGTAATGGACCCAAGTTTGTTTGATGGGTAATAGTATGAGTTATGATATATTTTCAAATAATACTATTCTATATGGATATTAAATGTAATGCCATTTCTGGTGGTATGTAGAACATCACATAACTCCTCACGGTTTGAGAGTTATGGCCTTACGAAGTTGGAGGACCCTCATATGTCATCTAGAAGCCCCAAAAGGTCAAAGTAATCAAAGTGGTTTAAGAGATTT
>WSFP011483117.1:0-15864 GCA_009831015.1 Picea engelmannii | reverse complement strand
GCTTTCTCTTGTTGTTGTCATCCTAGCTCCACTCCAATGCTCCTGTGATATTGGATCTACAAGGGAAAACAAGCCAACCAAAGTGAAAGAAATAATATACTCAATGAGAACCTATGTATGTGATAAAGGAATCATACAATAAAACAAGATGAGTTTTATGGGAAATAAACATATCATTGTATTATATAATAATGAAAGTGGATATTACAACCAAAACCTTGATATTGCAAGGTCCCCTTTTGATGAACCTTTTCTCCAACACACACACTTTCTCCAATGTCGAATGAAGAAGATCCACAATGCCTTGATGAACTAAAATGAGGCTCTCAAGAATGATCCAATGAAGAACTCTCCATGCAATCTCATCTTATTCAACCTTCATTAACCTTAGCCTTTTCCATGAGAAATCCATTTTTATATAGGGGAAATAGAGATGGTTAAAGAGATTAGTATGATCCCACCAAATCAAAGAAGCGAGTAGGATCCCAACCATACAGACACCACCTCATCTTCTAGAAGATACACTTCTAAAACTTTCGTGAAACTTAACCTTTTCTTAGCCTTTTGACATTGTCAGACCCCACTTATAGAGAAGCCTGCAGAGACATCACAAACCAGTTTTAGAGAAGAGTGCGACGATCAGGCATCGTCACACCCTAGTTATGGTGCATCCTATGATGAACTTGCTTAATAGGGTTTGTCATAAGAGAAATCCAATCACTCTCCTCATGAAGAAAGGCTCTTTTTGGGAACATGAACACATGTTGTCAATGGATCACTAAGATGACCAAAATAATGTGTAACAAACTATTGCCTCAACCTTGAGAGGGTCAACCAGTATTCCTCTGTTGGATATAATGAAACCAAACAAATGTCCTGACGTAACACATAAATTACACTTATTTGGATTCAAGCGAATCCAGTAGTAGTGACACCTTTCAAAGATAAGTCAAAGATGTTTACAATGATCAGATATATTGCATGAATGAGACGCAATATCATCTAGATATGCTTCAAATATATGTTTGAGGTCATGGAAAGAAAACGACATGGCTTGCTAAAAATGGGCTCCAGCATTTTTAAGGCCAAAAGGAATTTTTTTTTACACAAAGGTATCCCAAGAACATATAAAATCCGTCTTATGTTTATTATTAGGCCATATTTGAATTTGATTATATCCATAAAAACTTTCCATAAAGGAGAAAATTTCACAACCCACACATTCATCAATGATATGATCAATCAAGGGGGTAGGAAAGTTTTCCTTTGGACATGCCTTATTCAAATATCAAAATTTCATTCACACTTGAATCGTTCCTTGATTTTTGTCAACTGGAACGGGATTTGGCACCCATTCAATTAACTGGACCAAGTAGATGAAACCATCTTTAATCATTTTTTCTACTTCGTCCTTAATAGTTTCCTCTTTCCTAGGGTTGACTGGGTTAAGTTTTTGCCAAAATGGATTGACATCAGGGTAAGTTCTAATTTCATGTTCCACAATCTGAGGGTCAGTGACTGACACTTCCTCATAATACCAAGGAAAAACATCACAAAAATCCTTAAACAACTCAGTGTAAACTGCACCTCGTTAGTAGAACAATCTTCCTCGATGAAAATGTTTTCTATGACATCGAGAATTTTGGAGATGTTTATTGGAATAATTTAAGATATACTCACCATGTTAACTTTGGCATAAACCCCGTGAGTTTACAAAGGGTTAACTAGAAAAGGGACATATCCATTAATGGTCATAGTGAACTCTCTTGCCTCTACTCTTCTAAGCTCAGGTAAACTATATGATCTATAATGAAGATCATCCCAAGGCCTGTTGGGACCTGTCATTGCATCTATAATAACCTCATCAGAGGGTAAGACATATTCTAAAGAATCTTGAGAAGTGAAGGATTCTTGAGCCTAAATATGCTCCATAACAGGATCCAACTCTTGAGGGGGAGATAGATCAAAGTTGGCCTTGGCTTGTTGTACAATGATGTATGAAACCTTGGCTACATATAAGGGCATGGCCATGTGAGGATTCCCTATCCATTCCATCTAAGATAATGGGAAAGGTAACGTCCATGGATCATCAAAATAACTCGTTTGAAATGAAGAAAATTGTAAAACTGCATATTTAGGCTAATAAGGGACAACCGAAATATATTTGACATCATTCAAAGGTGGAGAGAAATCAAAAGTTCCCATCAAGGATGGAAATAAACCCAAACCTAAGTTTAGGTTTCCTTGTTGCAGATCATCAATCATCAGGACCATGGTTTCCCCTGATGAAGGGTCAGGACGAGAGAAGGACAACTAGTCGATGGTAACTATCCTACCTTCGTGGGGAAAGAAGAGTACTCAGAAAAATTAGGATACCACCACCGTCATTATGTAATTCCAACTCCACCCTAACAATAGAATGTATTCAAGAGGCGCATCAATCACTTCAACCTCTACACACACAATTTTACCCTCCAAATGCATGAGGAAGGAGGGAATTATGCCATGTGTTTGAAAAGAGCATCTGTCAAATGCAGTCAAGAAAGTAGGAGACATAGATAAACTAGGTTGACCGATAGCATTCAAACATGCTAGTGACATGACATGAGTCGATGCCCCCTCGTCTACCATCGTGTGAAATATGCTCAGGTAAATTCATGAAGGTGGGTAACACTTTCGTGAGAATCGGGTCTCCAAAATTCCAAAAGACCTTTTTTCAGCCGAACTAATATTTTTTTCGGCCGAAAGTTCTATTTTTTTGGCCGAAATATGTTTTGGCCGAACCTTTGAATGTCAAATCGAATGGTACCATGACGACGCCCTCGATTTGTTGATATTATGGTAGCTATGGGAGGTATTTACCTCCACGTGTAAACCTAACGAGAATAGAATACTCTCAGAAGCAAGAAGAAACCCTAATGAGTTGGTTAATAACCCTAGAAGACATGTCAGCTCAATAAGATAACTTGTATTAGGTTATTAGCCTCCAAGAGAAGAAGTCGGCCAGAAGAAATAAAATATACTGAACAGAAAGATACTCAGAATGAGAAGTCGGCCCAGGTAGCTAGCCAAAATTAGTATAAATACAAGAGGCTAGTCTTCATTCTGGAAGGCAGTCTCATAATTGCAGAGCAACACTTGCGTGCACTGCAATGCCCAATTTTGTGCGCAGGTTTGGAGGAGAGCTTCCATTGCAACTATTTCATCTAGCATATCACATTTGTCTTGGACTATATCTTGGTTAGGGTTTGGAATATCCTTGGGGAAATGTGTGCTACCCTTTGTTTGGATATCTAGCCTAGGGTTTTCTTCTAAAGTGATTCTATGTCAAGGTTAAGGTGCTCGGAGGGTGGCTTCGGCCTATGGTTGGGTGACAATAGCGATATTGTCAATGGTAAAATGAGCACATCCATTATATTCTAACAGGTTATGGACCCACACCTCCTTCATTTCGTCTAACCACTGGAAGGAAACATAACCAGAAGGATATTAAGCTTGTTGAAGAACTACCGCTAGGGTTTCTAGCAGGAGCAGTCACCAAAGCATTGTCGCTAGGGTTACTAGCAGGTGTAGTTGCAGAAACCCTAATCCTCTCATTGAGGCACCTTAAGTGAATGGATTGACCTAATCTCTGGATATATCAGTGTGCCATAGCCTAGCACATCACACGGTACTCTCAGCAAGCCAAGACGTCAAGTTTGAGTTTTTGGTCAGATCTAGCATTGACCAAGTCAAAGCAGCCATGACTTACTCTATGAAGTCAGAAAACAAGTTAGATGGAGCTTCTAAATTCACAGCATGGAAGACAAGGATTGAACTCATCCTTTCCAAGAATAAAGTGTTGGATATCGTGAAAGGAAAGATCGTGAAACCAGATTTTGAAGAAGGAAAAGAGAAGGAACCACATAACATTGTAGTTATGGAGAAGTTCAAAGATGGTGACATCAATGCTATGAGTATCATAGTGAAATCTATAAAATACCACTTGATACCCTACATCTCCCATCTTGACTCATCGAAGAAGATGTACAATGCCATAACAAACCTCTTCTCAGTCAGAAACATTGGACAAATAATGAGTCTGAAGAATGAGCTTTGTGACATGAAGATGAATGATGATGACAGCATAACATCATACTTTGTAAGAATATCTCAATTAAGATATCAACTACAATCTATTGAAGAAATCATTTCAGAGAAGGAATTGGTAAACATAGTACACAATGGTCTTCCCAAGACGTGGGATGCATTTGCCGCAAGCATGAACACAAGGAAAGAGTATCCTACATTTGAAGAACTTTGGACTTGCTGTGCTCAAGAAGAATCCAGGATCAGTGCAAAAGAGAAACCCCAAAATAAGTACGATGATCAAACCTTCACAACAAGATTCAAGAATTTCAGGAACAAAAGGAAGTTTGGTTCAAAGAGGAAGACAAATCAAGAGAAAGATCTTTCAGAAATACAATGCTTCAACTGTCAAAAGTATGGTCACTACAAGAGTTATTGTCCCGAGATAAATAAAAGGAATGAGAAACACGAAGCATCAGTTGTCGAAGAAAAGGAACCTACAAAGAATACTAAGCAGGATGAAAGAGACTTGTTCTTCTGAAGGTAACAATACTCTTCTTATTTCTTGTACATATCTTGTTTGCATAGTCTTTGTACATATATTGTATATATATCTCTTAGGATATAATATTTTCCAATAAGAACTATACTTATGGAAGAACAACAATATTAGGATTGCTATCATCATACAAGTCAGAGAATACACATGAAAGGATGAAATACATAAAACAAATCATGTGGAAGCTATTACAAGATAAGCCAAAATCATAATCAATCATGAAGAGACTTATAAGAAGCAAAGATAGAAAGAAGTCAACAATCAAGAGAAAATTGGAGAAAAACTTGTGACGTTTTACAGAACAACAATAAGATGGAAGTGTGGACTCTATTAGAGGGAGGGAGCTGATTATATATTGTAGAAGACAATAAGGATGCAGACGGAAGCATGGACTCTGTTAGACAGAGGGAGCCGATTATATGCACTTATACATGAAGAAAGGATTAGGAGGGAGCTAATCCTATGATCCATTGAATATGATGAAATATATATCCATGGTAGTAGCCATGAAAGATAGTATGTGTTTAGTTCAACCTCAAAAGAAGTCTCGTTCGAAGAGAAACCTTAAAGTATCCCTGGTTGTCCATACACGTTCGAAAGGAAGAAGTGGAATATTTATGGCATGGAATCTATAAGAAACTCCATGGACCCAAGAGATAAAGAGAAACATGAATAAGAACATGAAGATTCCAAGAAAGAAAGAAAATCCAGAAAAACCAGTCATTAAGAATCACACGATTACCAGCCTGATATGAACTCACTAAAATAAATCAAGCAAAGATACTAAAAGTTGTGATGAAGAACAATGTATATATGCAAGCATTGCAAGATCCAGAACTAGAGGTTCTCCCAGAATGAGGGAGAATACTATGACAATTACTTGTTCTAGTAAACCAAACATACCTCTACATGAGTCTTTATATCATCCGCAATATCCATGGGTTGGATTTCTAGATAAGATGAATGGAAAGAATGTTCTCCAAAACAATTGAACAAAGAGAATATGAAGAGAAACCTCAAGGCTTTGAGGTATATCAGAAAGAGACCCTTGTATGCAGATGGAAGAAGACAACTTGGTGGAGAACCTCCAATGCACAGTAGAAGCGTGGTGAAGATTTTCTATAACATAGATATTGTATCAAGATGATTACTCAGAAGATCAGATCTCACGATGAAAGAAGAAGTGCCACATGGATATGTTCTAGTTTTCCAACAATGATATACTTTATTGATCAGAGCTACATGAAGCCTTCAAAGAAGACCAATGTTCTAGACCGAAGTTTATTTGAAATCAAGAATTACATTATCTGTGATGAAGTCCAGAAAGAAGAAATTGGTTCTCCAATACATATCTCCACAGATGAGAAGATAAGCAGACATTTTGATAAAGATTATGTTCAAAATGAAAGAGTTTGCATACTCAAGCTAGAGATCGTGGGGATGAATTCCTTATTGAAAAAGGAAGAGATGACTTTGAGGTTGGGAGGGAGAACTGATGTATTATTGATTGATGGATATGATGAGCAGATTCTTTCCAGTTTAGAAAGTGGATTGATATTTATGATGTACCATAGACAACGACTTCCCATTGTGGTTAACATGGGGAGTGGTCTAGGTAAGTCTATCTTCTTGAGGGTTACTCAAGAAGACTGGCCTGCCTCGCCGAACAATGACTTCCCATTATGGTTAACATGGGGAGTGTTCCATTTTGGGGGTTGGTGCAGTACATACATTTCCTCTTGTGGTTAACATGGGAAATGGTTCGGATAGTCATTCCTTAGGTTGGATTCATTCTCTCTAGGTTGCACTTTTTTTACTGTCGGAGGAATGGACCAGGGTGGGGAATGGTCCAGGTTCATCAATCAGGGATGGACATTACTTAGGGTAGACTCATTCTCTTTAGGTTACACTTTGTTTAGTGTCAAAGTAATGGCCCAGGGTGGGGAATGGTCCAGGCTCATAAATCAGGACAGTTATTCTTCCTTGCTTGAGAAGAATAGTCCAGATAGCTCATCATTGATATTTTACCTTCTGAGGGTAGATTCTCTTCCAAGATCTCACATATGTGAGTGGAATAATGGCCCATATGATTCAATTTACATCATAACATTGTTTCTGTGCAGGTTGATATCATTGATTGTTATGATGACTGTATGTCTCTAGACAGTACATGTATACTATTGTGGTGGATGTGTTCCATTGTTTGTGACTATACGTCACTAATCAAGTACCTGTGTGTTACTTGGTGTGGTAGTGTACCACTAGATTGTAGTTGTGTACTACTATGGATAGACACAATTGTGTTCTATTGAATGATATTGTTCTGATTGCCTTAAAGACTACCAACTGTGTTGAAAATGATTATCAACTAGATGGATGATCAATGAACAGAGATTTCCTAGACAGAAAAGGTTTAGAACATTTATTCTTCAAGATTAGATGAATGGTTATTGTGTCACTTTGTGGAGTGAGCATCATGTCTGATTACTAAGAGAGAGTATGGTTCTGAGAGATGATGCAACTGCTGAAACTGATAGTGATGATGGTGCTCATGATCTAATCATAAGATAGTATAGACGACTATGTTGATTCTATCAGGTGAATGGTATGTTTGTGATCAAGACCATTACCTGTAATACCTCCTTAGCTAGGAGGGAGTGTTGATATTATGGTACCTGCGGGAGGTATTTATATCCATGTGTAAACCTAACGAGAATAGAATACTTAGGGAAGAAAGAAGAAACCCTAATGATTTGGATAATAACCCTAGAAGACATGTCAGCTCAAGAAGATAAATTGTATTAGGTTATTAGCCTCCAAGAGAAGAATTCAACCAGAAGAAATAAAATATACTGAACAGACGGATACCCAAAATGAGAAGTCGGCCCAGGAAGTCAACCAGAATTAGTATAAATATAGGAGGCCAGTCTTCATTCTGGCAAGCAGTCTCAGAATTGCAGAGTAGCACTTCACGCACTGCAGTGCCTAGTTTTGTGCATAGGTTTGGAGGAGATATGCCATTGCAGTTACTGCATCTAGAAGATCACGTTTTTCTTGGACTATCTCTTGGTTAGGGTTTGGAATATCCTTGGGGAAAGGTGCGCTACCCCTTGTTTGGCTATCTAGCCTAGGGTTTGCTTCCAGAGTGATTCTCTATCAAGGTTAAGGTGCTTGGAGGGTGGCTTCATTCTATGGTTGGGTTCAACAATAGCGATATTGTTAATGGTAAAATGAGCACATATGTTATATTCTAACACGATTTTCGTGTACAATTTTAGTTGAATGGATTTTTTTCATCCGGTAACATCTTTTCGGCCGAAAGATATTATAGCCAAAAGGTTCTTTCAATCGAAAGAACTTTTTGGTTGAAAGAATCTTTTGGTCGAAAGAAAATTTCGTCCTAAAATAGGTTTATATACTACCCGCACATTGCGACTGTTATAGTTTTTCTTAGTTGTTGGTTAGTTGATAGTGTTGGCGATAACACTAGGTGATTGTGTTAGTTGATTGTGTTGGCAATAGCACTAGGTGACATTTTTTCATGTCGTTGTTGTGGGTAGGCAGAAGGGCGATCAGGTGGACATTGGAGCTGTGGGCAAGAAGGGGTTGGAGTTGTGGGTGTCCGGTCTAGGTAAATTTCTATCTTCTATCAAAATATTTTCGACAAAATAATTTAACAGTAATTTGCTTGAGGCATTGTCGGTAAGGTTTAGTGGTAAATTTTTAGTTTTTTCTTGGGGTGGGGGTGTCTCAACAATTACAGTGTTAAATTTTTTTTCATCATTATTAAATTTATTAATTTTTATGCAGCCAAGATAGCATTGAGCAAAAACACAGAAGAGTACACCAAATTTCCACTTCCTAATCTATAGTTGCTCCACTTGTGAGAATATTATCCCAGAATGTTACCATGTGTACGTCGTCCACACTCTGTTGAATGCAATTCATTCAAAAACTTTTCCATAAGATAACTACCAATTCCCTAGTTCACCCAAACCAGGATTTGCATAACATTGTATACCCATTTTCCAAAACCCTTTACACCCAAAGTTCTTAACACTTTGTTTCCTGAGACAATGCAAAACATCTCCAAAAATATCATTACCAAAAACATTAGACTCTCTCTATTAGTGAGTCCCTAGCTATCACTTTACGCCCTCTATATAATTCTCTTGGAAAGACACAACAAATCCAAAAAATCCATGAGCAAAGAAATACCAATGCCTGCCATTATAACCATAACTCTAGGTTTAGAGAGAGGCATAAAATGTATGCCATTGGCCATTGCCCCCTTGAAATGAAACAACCATAAACCAATTAAAAGAGAAAATTAAGTTGATACTACCCACAATAAATGATAATGTCTTCAAACTTAGAACGGATGATGTAAAGGTCAACATTTGGAAAACATGGGTGTAATTGGCATTAGAATTTACCAGATCTTTGACAAGAAACATTTTGGTGGGAAACCCATTTTTTTAACTCTCAAGAAGACAGTTTCTTATTTACCTTCTGGCTATCAGGGAGCTAGAGAATCCATCTATTATTAAACAGAAAGTTAGTACAACGTTGATTACGAATTCTACTAACCTGGGAAATATTACAGTAATACCTTTGTATCTTTCTATTGCTGAGAGTCCTCCACTCTTATGCATGTAATTCTAAAGGGCATCAGAAGCCATGAATATGACTCCATCAACAAATCTGGTTTCTTCATCTTCATACCTTGAAGATTTTAAAGAACTGATCAACAAATTTGTCCAATTATCCAATTATAATTATCCAATTTATTAAATTAATCATTTTTTTTCATCATTATTATCCAATTACAATGTCCAATTTTTGTTCAAACATGTTAGTGATGAACTTCTAATTTTTAGGTGGGTATCTGAGCAAATGTAGAATGAATGGTTTGTTGATCGGAGTTCATTTTTATTGTTAAAGAAGTTTGATATGTGCTTTTTGGGTGTTTTTATAAATGTTTCTTACACTCTCCCTCACTCTACCATTCCATTGTGCATCCAACAAATTCTATTAACTTGCGTTCTCACCTCCAAAGCCTCTTTAAACATTGGATCAACCCAATTTTCATTCTATCCATCAAAATTCAAATCTTCTCCGGCCATTTGTGATCCTTTAACATGTTGTACCTTTTTGTATGAACCAAAGTGAAAATCATCCCTCACAATGCCCGCAATCCACTTTTCTAGTTCAAAATGTCAGCTACACAACCTGTTGGAATGCCTATAGAAATTACAAGGGAGACCCCTAAAAAATGCCTCCAACTGCACAGTCAATTCCAGAACAGGTTGTACAAGAGGCCTCTGCTAGCTATATATCCCAAGTAATGGAGGTGGAGACATAGCAGACTTAATAGGAGAACTTGATAGATAGATATGAACCCTGACTATCTATTATTTACTTATAAGGAGCCATGCACCCAATGCATGCTAATGAAACCAACAACAGGGACTTAATGAACCTATATCATCCTAATTTGGTCAAGGATGTTGTCCCCCCAAGTGTATAACTTCATAAGTTGTCCATTGATGATGTGATAACTATAGCCATGAATAACGAATCATAGTGTATAGGAATGGTACCCTAGTCTTGTCCCTTATTCCCGATTTATTTGAAAGGATGTTATTCTTACGCATCGTGATTTTTTTTGGCAAGATATATAGGTTAAAACAATTGTAGGCTTGATTTTTTGTTCTTCGTAATTCAATTTTAGTATTTTTTATTTTCTTCATAATTCAATTTTAGTATTAAAAGAAAATCTAGATTTGTTTTTTGTATGATGAATTTTCCTTCATAACTTAGTTACTTTTCTTTTGAACTGAGTATCCTCATTTGATATGATTCTGATTAGGTTTCCCCTTTTCTACTTTATACAATAAACACAGTTTCTCTTTTGGAGTATAAGATTTCAACTGTGTTTTTTTGGGTTAACTATAAGTCCTTAGACATGTTGTGATTTGCAAATCTCAAAGTTGTGTTGATTTATATTTAGTGAATATTTTTTATTTTTTACATTGAGATTGTGTTATAATGATTTAAATATCGATATTGTGTGATAATGATTTAAATATCCAGTTAGTAATTTTACAGTTTTATATTGAGATTGTATTATTTGTATTGGATAGATTTTCATATTTTATTTTCTTGTTATTGGAAATATAATATAGAACTAAATAATTATTACATGGTGAAATTGAAATCAATTATGTGGTGCAATGTTTAATACATTCTGATAAATGTTAAAACATATTTTTATTTTGTTATTCTTTGTTGAAATATAATACAAAAGTAGAAGATTATTACATGGTGAAATTGACACCAATCTTTTGGTGCAATGTTTACTAAATTCTTATAAATGTTAGAATACATTTTTACTATATTAATTTGGAACTGTTGTTTATAATCAATGTACAATTATGGTTTATAACATTTTTTATCTAAAATTTATTTATTTTTTATTGGGAAATTATGAATTCAAATAAAATTTATATTTGGGTTAATTAAACATTTAGCTCACATATTATATATATGTAAGCTAGATCACATATAATATATGTGAGGCCTTGTCCATGTACAGGGACAAGCCTTAACTTGTGCATGTCCCTATACATGGACATGGCCAAATATGGCCCTATCCATGTATAAGGACAGGCCCAAATTTGAGCATGTCCCTGTACATGGATAGGCCATATTCGACATTGTCCCTTAGCTTAATAAAGGTTATGTGTTACACTATGACCATTACAGACTAATACAGGGTTACGATAAAGGTATACATATAATGGTAATCATTCTAATCACTTGCTTGTTTATCTGATAGTTACGATCCTACCTGTTATATTGAGTTCATGTTAGTAAGGGCTATGTTCTCCTAGTCAACTTAACCAATATATTACCTATAATATGCTTAATCTTCACATTTTATGTCCTTATTGAAACCCATAGCTATATGTTCTTTATATGAATAATGTGTACACACCATATACATAATTTCCCTAATAAATGTAATATAACTAAAATAAATACTAATACTGATAATAATCAAAGCATGTAATCTATCTTAATAACAACTTGATCTCAACTAATATGAAACACACCATGTATAGCTCTATGCTCTCTTGTTGTAATTCAAAGTACGAGCTATAGTGTGACTTATAATTCTATGTTAGTATTATTGACATTGAACTTTATTCTAGTGAACACAACAACATCTAGCGCAAAATAGGAGTCAATTTGGCAGGTATAGGTGATAGACATGAACTAATCCCATTATAGCTAACATGAACATACTGCTTATATGGTATAAATACTAGTAATACCAGATCCAAGAAGTTGTCTGAGATTTACCGGTGAATATGGTAACATATGAACAAGGGGAATCGATATGCATAGTCTGATACAGGGTGGTATAGATAATAGCCATAATATTCCATGGAGATCATACGGAGATTAATGGCCTATACCTTAGATGTAGACTCTACACTCTTAACTATATCATAATATTCACATAGCTCATACGGTTAAGATATGAAGTTGATTCCATTACTATAGCTCTCTCTTAATTAGAGTAAGTAAAACCCATCTGTATTGGATAAGAGTATACCCTTTGTAAGACCCTTGTTAATTATTCTACTAGTATAGTTATAGTGTTGCTTATAGTAATAGATCCATTTACACTATTCAATACGAGTAATAAGGATAAGGAATCCTATAATATATGATAGTTATAACATGTGGAATTGATATAGAAGAGTACTGGTCACTATGCTCATATAACTAGGATCGATAGTAATACAGTGTGAACATGATTGTTCTTATATTACGTAAATATGATAGGTCTCTTCTTATGTTAGCTTATGAGCATTAAATATCCTATTCCTAAAATGATTCCATTGTAATTCCCCGAATCATTCATATTACTTGGAGCTAAGTTGGGCATCACTCCTAGTTATAGTGTGCATACTAGTGAACACAAAGTAATTATAGACTATTTGAATCATAGAAGCATTACCATTAGTTAATATGGATCCATATTACATATATAGGAAATGGTATACATCTTATCATACGTGTTATTACTAATATATCTTGACATATACCATATCTAAGATTTTAGTAATAGACGTGATTACAATACCATATTTAAGCCGAGTTACTATTGAAATATTGTAACTGCAAAGAGTATTCTATTTATTATTGATGTATTATTCATTAGATCAATCCCCTTTTGTGTATTGATCATTCAGGCATTGTAAATAACCAAATCCCCTTTTGTGGATTGGTCAAACCCTAATTGTAATATGCAAATTGAGAAGTCGCCCCCCAGGCAAATTAAAGTGGTTCTAACCACCCAGAAAGAGAAGTCAACCTTTCCAGTGAAGAGACTTCTCCTTTCAACACCTATCAGTTTGTATAAATGAAGGAATCCAACACCTCATTTGTTCACTCACTCATTCGATCATCCAGAGCGCAAGTTTGGTAGATGTAGTTGGAGAATAAGGAAGAGAGAGAGGTGCATTACTTGGGAGAGGATATTTTCTATTGTTTGGTTTATTGTCTTGGCATTGTATTGGTTGTCTATATTAGGGAAGTTTTTGTTGGGTTTTCTCCCCCATGAGGGTTTCCCAAGATAAATGATGTGTCTCTTGTGTTTTTGTTTCTCTCAGTGATCCTATCTATGTTATGGTTATCTAGTAAATTGAAAAGAAACCTAATAATAACTTAAACTCTAACATGGTATCAGAACTTAGCTAAACATAGCATATTTCAAAAGAAAAAGAAAAATGTCATTGTTGTCATACAACAAAATTAGGGCGTTTTATTGAAGAAGAATTTCAGCCCAAAAGTCATCTAGAGAAGTGTTCCCTAGCCCAAGGAACTCTTTGGCACTGACAGCACACATTTTCAATGGATAGAACTCCCGAAAAGTGAAACCCTAGTTTCACCAGTACCAAAAGTACTAGAAACCCAGAAGTACCAGGAAACTAGAAGTACCAGGAAACTAGAAGTACCAAAAAACCAAAAGCACCAGTCCATAAATCCACTGGTCAATTTTGAAGGGACAAAATTTGGATTTTCTCAAATCTAACTACACTAAGCTACCCGCCTTAGCCAAGCACACCTCCTGGTAAGTTCAAAATTCAATTCTGAGCATTTTCATTTTTTGGTCATTTTCCTAGCTCCAGGTAAAATATGTCTGCAAGCACTAATCTTGTTGACAAGATAGAAGGTTTGGAAAAATTTTGTGCCTGGAAGTATAGGATTGGACTCATTCTTGAAGAGAATGACCTAGCAAGATTCATTAAAGAAGATGTACCAGAACCCACCGATGCTGCAACTAAAGAAAAACACCAAAAGGACACAGTTAGGGCCAAAAGAATCATTGCAGATTCTATCAAAGATCACTTGATTCCTTAAGTGTCTTAC
The DNA here is from genome assembly GCA_009831015.1 of Picea engelmannii. Classification (NCBI taxonomy): domain Eukaryota; kingdom Viridiplantae; phylum Streptophyta; class Pinopsida; order Pinales; family Pinaceae; genus Picea; species Picea engelmannii. The sequence continues at coordinate 1,790 of WSFP011483117.1, read as the reverse complement.
AAGAAGACTCCAAAATAAATGTTTGATGCCCTAACCATATTATATGAAGGAAATAACATAAATCAGAAGATGAATCTAAGGACTCAACTCAAGAATACAACGATGCAGAAAGGAGAAACAATCCAGGAATATTTCTCCAGAATATCACAATTCAAAGAAAAACTAGAAGCAATAGAAGATACTATATATGAAGATGAACTTATAATGACAACCCTTAATGGTCTCACAAAAACTTGGGATGCATTCATCCAAACTATTTGTGCCAGAAAAGACAAACTACAATTTGACAGTCTTTGGGAAGAATGTGTTCAAGAAGAATCAAGAGTAGCTAAACAAGAAGCTTTGCTATCAAGAGATGAAGATCAACCCATAACTACTCACACTAAGAGAGGAAGAAATAATTCTTACTTCCAAAAATAAATTCATAAGGAGTCTCACCCCCAAAATTAATTCATACATAAAGAATCTCAACCAAGGAGATTCCAGAAGTTTTAGAAAGGAAAAACAAAAGAAAAATATTTCTCATCCTACCAATGTTACCATTGTGACAATATGGGACATATTGTGAAACATTGTCCATCTAGATGAGAAGAATACAAGAAGAAAAAATAGAGGTACCATGCCCATGCAGTTGAAGATGAAGAGCCACCCACAAATATGATAAAAGAACAGATTGAAGACTATGTCTTAATATCTTCCCTCTCAGGATCAGTATCAACTAGTGAGGATACTTGGCTCATTGATAGTGGTGCTTCCAAGCACATGACAGGTCAAAGAGACATTATCTCTTACCTTCCATAAAATAATTTTTCTCAGAAAGTTACACTTGGAGATGATTATCAATACCCTATCAAGAGAGTAGGAGAATCAAATTACAAGATTAATTCAGGGACCCCAATGAAGATGAAGGATGTACTCTATGTAGCAGGTTTGAAAAAGAAATGACTCTCCATCTCAAATTTAGAAAATAAAGTCTTCAGAATTGCCTTCATAGATGGAGAAGTCCTTATGTGGGCCAAAGGAAAAACCATGGAAGAAGCAATTGTTATTGGAAAAGAAGAAGGTGGTTTGTATAAGCTAAAGGGTCACTCATAAGAAGCCATGACACACTCCATTGAGAATCCGCGTGAAATGTGGCATAAAATATTATCCCACATCAACTACAAGGCATTACCTTATGTAAGCAAGGTATTCATAGGTCTACCAGAACTCAAGGTTGACCATGAAGGTGTGTGCAATGGATGTGCACAAGGAAAGAACATCAAGAAACCTGTTCGGGAAAGAGACAGTAAAACAAAAGGAGTCCTAGAGCTCATTCACTCAGATGTGTGTGGCCCAATGCCATCATCCTCCATTAGTGGGTATGTATATTATGTATCTTTTATTGATGACTATTATCATAAAAATTGGGTTTCCTTTTTGAAATCAAAAGATGAAGTGTTCAGTAAATTCAAGGAATTCAAAGCCTTGATAGAGAACCTTTCTGAAAGAAAGATCAAGATACTCAATTTAGATAATGGAGGAGAATACACCTCAAAATAGTTTTCAAACTTTTGCAAATATGTCGGGATTAAGAGGGAGCTCACCACTCCCTACAATCCTCAACAAAATGGTGTAGCAGAAAGAAAGAACATAACTCTAATGGAAGCAGTGAAGACCATGATCCATGATCAATATCTTCCAATGTACTTATGGGCAGAAGCAGCAAAAACAACAGTATATGTACAAAACATATTGTACCATAGTGCACTTGGGTTCAAGACCCTTGAAGAAATGTTCTCCAGAAAGAA
>ML881232.1:3899-14201 GCA_009831015.1 Picea engelmannii | reverse complement strand
TAATTTATTTAAAATGTATATTTTTTTATCTATGAAAAAAATTATTATATTCAATATTTTATAAGAGAAACTAGAGTATACATCAATTACCATTTACAACACAATCAAAGCCATAGGGTCTCTACTACCTTTTTTTTTTCAAAAATACTAAGAAGGATTTTATATATTAAATATTACAATAATATAATGACTATCTTACTTTCATTAGTTTTTTATAACAACAAATTTATTAATAGAAAAGCCTTACACATCGATACAAACAACTAAATAGAATCTTGCATTCTAACATTGAATATAAAGATTTAATAAATTCTAAAAGAGAGACTCCAAACCTCTTTCTCTTTGCTCAAATAAAGATTCTTTAGATAATTTGTTTGCTCCGTCATTAAATTTTTTGTATATATGGGAAAATATAATCTCTAAAAACTTCACTTTTACCTTTAAAGTTATGTTCATGATTGGTATAAGAACTAGATTTTTTAAGATCCAGGAACGCTCACAGAGGTCCACAAGGATCTGAAATGCTCACAGAGGTCTAAGAGGATTCATAAAAGCTCAAAATTTGACCATCTCAAATGCTCTCAAATCTACATCATTGCGTAGAGCTCGGGGATAGCTTTCCGACAACATAAAAATTGTTTCAAAAGAAGTTCACATGCAAAAGTTATTGACGGTCAAAGTTCAAGTCAACATGTAAAAAGTCAAAGGGTCAAAGTCAAGGTGACACGTGTCACCACTGTAAGGGTGACACATAGCATGATTGTACGACCGTATGGTGTTGATGTGGAAGCATCACAAGGCACCATGTGGCATGACCGTATGGCTAACTAGGAAGGAGATGTGGCATACCGCACATACAGGTAGAGTAATCGTTTGTCGACACGTGGTAAGGATAGACCAATGAGAGGCTGCCACATGGTAGCCTATCGTTTGTCTATCCTTACCACGTGTCGACAAATGATTACTCCAACTGTATGTCTCGTTGGCCATTAATTGTTAATGTTTATCAAAATTATTAGGAGTACGAAGGATCGAATTATGTGACTGCAATATGTGACCGCAATGAACTCCATGATATGCGAGAGTTCGTTCCATCCAACATACTATAGTTATCACATATAAATGCCATCACATATATTTAATAAATCCAACCATATGTTATAACAAAATGTCGTAATATACGGCACGGTCAACGGGGTTTGACCCCGCGACCTGCCATATATTATGTTAACGCTTTCACCGTTACGCTATATTTGGGTTTTGTTACAACAACCCAAATGAACAACATTTAAACTGATGTCAACGTCAACGCCAAGTTTAAGTCAGGTTGGGCCACCCGCGCCTTATTATATGCACAAATTCTGAGACATGCACACATTCTGAGGTGGACATAGATCCCAATGCTGGCATGAATCCCGAGGACATAAGGATGCATAGATTTGCATGCAGAGGAAGGATCTAAGTTTGGTATTGTCTCGATATGTGTGGCATGAGGTATATTGATTGCACATAGACAACTTTATACTCATTTTTCTCATTTTTCATAGAAGAGTTCAATGGTAATGTCATTTTTGTGTTAAGAGGTCATTTGTAAAAGTATCAATCCATATTGTCATTAATGAGAGCCATAGTGCATCGTTTGACGTGTAAAGAGGGTGAAATTGAGCCAATTCAGAATTGGGTCGACTTTATACTCATTTTTCTCATATTTTCGCAAGGAGAACTCTATTTCTAAGTTTGAGCAGCAAAATTAAAGAGAGTCCATAAAATTGACTTTTGTAAGTCCATGTTGTAATGTAATTTGACATTTTGAGAATAAGAAGAACAGTCTTACTATCTAGAGGGGACTTGAAGATGAAGTAATATATATGTCATCAATGTTGTATATTCAAGTTCTTTTATTTTATGTTGTGTTATCTCATAATTCTTCAAATTAATCATCATTTTATGAGATTTTGGATAAGAAGCACAACATCATTTTTCTCCAAATCACCTTAATACGATCAAGAATTAATCATGAATCAAGTTAGATGTTAATACATATATTTTAAAGGAATAAGAGGTATCTAAGGATTTTCGGATCAAGTGGTATCAAAGCTAGTTTTGACGTGAATTTGCAAGTTGTTGATGTGACGAGGTCCAAGACTTAAGTTGGTGAAGATTTTGAAGACTCTTGTTGGGAGGAAAAAATGAGTAAATCTCTCATGAAGTTAAGGCTGCAGAAGAACATTAACCGACAAATTCATAATGAGAATTTTGAGTTAAGTATGCAACTACAAACTCTCGAGGAAGAGAAGTAAAAGTTGCAAGATCAACTAATATGTCATGAGGAATTCCATAGAGGTATTTTTCATGAGTTGGAAAGAAAGTTGCAGACCAAGGATTAGGTATTGGCACCATCAACATCAATCCATGAGGATTGGCAAGTTGAGAAAGTAAAGTCTTTGATGCAAGAGAAACTAACTCTTTCAAAAGGCATAATCGATAAGGATGACTCCTCATATTATTATTTTTCCTGTCAAGATGGAGAATTCTCAAGGACAACTGAAGCAAGGAAAACTTCAGATGAAGAGGTCCTTCATAAGAAGTTAGTCTTACCTTATAGTCTAAAGAAATGTAATAGATCTAAGATATATCCAGAGAAAGATGTGCATTCTAAAGAGGAAATGAAGACATTTTCCACTGGTAAGATTGGTAATGGTCTATGTATCCATGTGCTTCCTATGGAACTAGTAACCATGATATGAAGAAATGTCGAAGAAGACATTTCGTGCAAGAAAAGCCATCCAAGAAGAAGGCTAAAGGTAAATATCATTTCTCAAAGCAAAGGAAAAGGGGCGATGACAAAAAGGGATTGTGGTTCCAAGATGGGAACAAGACATTATGCTTTTATTGTGGTAAGAGTAGACATCATATCGAGAAGTGTTGGACACTTTACCCGCATTTATGTCCGAAACAGAACCAGAAATATGTAAAGGCACTTGCAAGAAGACAAGAAGCAACTCCAAATAAAGTTAATAGTCTTGTTGAAAGATTCGAGAAAGAATACTTCCTAATGGTTGGTCTTAACAAAGTGATATATGAAGACATGGAGGAATGGTTCAGGGGCAGTGGCTCATCTTACCACATGATAGGGATGAGATCAATATTCTTGAATTTCTCAGAGATCGTCACATATTTCTATGTAGGATCTGGAACTAACACCAGAAAAGCAATAAAAGGGTATGGATATGTAAGATTCCAGCTCGATTCAGGAGGATTTATGGGAATAGAACATATGTTATATGTTCTAGATTTGAAAGTAAACCTACTCCCAATTGCGGCTTTTGAAGATGAAGGTTATGCAGTCACATTCTAGAATGGCTAGGTACTTGTGTATTCAAGGGAAGCTACTCAAGACACAACAATCGTGCTTGGTTTTTGCAAGGAGTGGTTATATAGGTTACTAGCAAGACCTATAATCTAGTCTAATGGTTTCTTGGATTCAACATCAGATTCTTCGTTAGATTCAATGTTGGATTCAACACCAACGCTAGAGGCATTTTCAGAGATAGGAAGTTGTGAGAATCCTTTCAGTAATAGAGGGAGGATGAGTCCATGAAGAAAACCACTTATCAGAAAATATTTCAATGTAGATATGTATATTTGTAAATGTAAGCTAATATGCATATGCAAATATCTCCTAAGTCTATTTCTAATGTTGTATTAGAAGGCTTGTAATCCATTCATTGTAGATTATAAGAGAGAGGAATTTTGTAAAATTTCTATATAGACACCTTATATGTTGTTAAGAGTGAGATGAATATTGTAAAAGGATTTCTATATAGCCACCTTACATATTGTTTGAAGTGAGAGGAATCTAAAATCTTGTAAAAGGATTTCTATGTTAAAAATTGAAGAATGGAATGAAGTTATAGCCTTTCCATTGTCGTCTTTGATCAAATAATTTTCAATATCAATGTCACTAATCAACCATGAAACTTCTTCCACAATTGGCATCAAAGTTGGTCTAGGAACAACTCTATGAAAGTGAGATCTCTTGATATGATGAAAGACTAAGAGGTCAAGGTCTCTTCCTTCTAGCTATGAGAATGATTCTAGATATTTCTTGTCCTTGAACATTTGATACATCTCTCCCCACTATATTTATGGCCTAAGACCATCTTGCATTCTGTGTCTCCATAACATGGCTTGGAGATTTCTTGAATTATTGGTTCTGTGAAAGTATCCTCTTCCGTCATGACTTAAGAAGATTTCCCTTTATCCTTAGATTTCCTTATAGAAGGCATCATGATGAATTGAGCTTCATGAACATAGCCATTTGAACCATTAATAGTGTTAGTATCAATAAATTAAGTAAAACCATACCTATTTTATCATTTCTCATGATTTAGCTTCATGAACATAACCATTTCAACCATTAATAATGTTAGTATCAATAATTGAAGAAAAACCATACTCATTTTATCATTTCTCATATATGTTGATCGTTGTAGATTTTTGAGGAATAAAATTATGTTCAAAATATATATACCCAAAGGATGTCCCATCTTCTATGGATAACTAACATGGAATCCTAGTACCTCTAATACATATAACTAATCTGATGCTCTTCTTGTATATCAATTCGTACTATGAACATACGCCAATGTATTTCTTGGGGAGAATGATCAAATAAAATATTTACTATAAACAACTAATATGGGTCAGGTTGCAATTGAACGAACTCATTTTGAATTTGATATTAAAAGAAACCTCGTGACAGGTACCAATATTTGGCCTACAAAATGGTGCTTGTATTAAACTCTTCTCATTACTAAAGAGTACCAAGTACCAAGTATGGAGTAGTGGCGTAGGAGAAAATGTTGTGATGAGTGACAACAAGCCAAAGAGTACCAAGTATGGAGTAGTGGCGTAGGAAGAAAATGTTGATGAGTGACAACAAGCCGCCTTTCTCTAATCAAATAAAACAGAGGGGGCATGAATGAGATATTCATCTCATTGGAATGGAAACTCAAGATGTAGAGTAAAATGGCTCTACCCATGGCGAAAACCTTGGCAACCAACAATGAATCCTATAGTAGTTGTTTAGAGTATTGGGGTTCAAATCTTTTTATATCCATGTGATGGGAATCTTCTGGAAGAACTCCCATATGTCAGCTTTTGTGGTCTTAAGGGTTAGTTTTAAAGTGTCCATTGAACATGTGGTGGACAAGTGGTAATTGGAAACCAAAACTTTATGTTGGGATCATAAGAATTATGTGCGCAATTAGGTATTATTAGATTTTGTTCATTTAATTTTTAAATATAATAATAATAATTTATGTTTTTGTTCATGATTAAGCTAGACATTGTTTGTGTATGAGATTTCCTAGTTTGTGGAATAAGTGACCCTTCTTCATAATTGTTTTACTACTAAAATCTGTCAAAGTGTACATACCCTAAATTTACCAAAGCGTACATACCCTGCTCTCTTTGAATTTGAATCCGTGGCCTCTTAAAAGGAAACAATAAAATATCAAACCTTTTTTTTTGAAAAATTATAATAACTAGGAAACAATAAAACATCAAACCTCTTTTTTTCTTTAAAAAATAATTATAATGTGATTTTCTTAGTTAAAATAATATAAGTTATATATTATTTTGTTTGATTTAAAAAAATATAATAAATATTATGTGACTAAAAAAAATCTGTGAAAAAATTAAAAAGGAATTTCACATCATTTAATCACTAGTATTTTAGTTGAACTCTTACCTTCACTAAGTGGAGACTTTGGTTGAGACATTTTATTTTTCATTTAATCATTAGTATTTTGGAATTATTGAACTCTTATCTCCACCATCATCACTGTCACTATGTAGAGAGGCATTTCATTTTTCATAAATTTATAAAAAAAATTATTTTATTTAAAAGAAGAAATATTTTTTATATATATTTTAATTTGAAAGAACAAATATTATATATATATATTTTAATTCACGAAGGCAGAAATATCTAGATATCATTGACAAAGGATAAACTCGAAATTTTTTTAAACAACACCATGATTTTATTTTGCTTTCATCGTGGCTTATTAGGAGACCGCCAAATTTAAGTTGCTTCAAAAACTTATTAGCATTAATATACTCCTTATCAGTGGTTTATCATGTTTCTAATGAATTTAGAGATTTTTTACATAATAATTTCAATAAAATAAAACTTTTTGGTATGATTTTAGAAACTTGTTTACATGATAATTCCAATAAAATAAAATTGTGATGATTTTAATAGTTCCGAGTAAATTGTTTTTTTAAGTATATCAGTTGATGATAGAATGTACTATTAAATTATTCTTTATAATATAGTTAAATCTGCTTTTCTTATTCAAATCTCAATTAATTTTAGTTATTCATTCCACTATATATCATAATAAAATAAAAGAAATTTGTGATGATTTTAATAGTTTCTAGAAAACGGTTTCCTTAAGTATATCAGTTAATAATAAAATGCACTATTAAGTTATTCTAGCTGAAACTTATTTTCCTATTCAAACCTCAACTAATCCTAGTTGCCCATTCCACCAGATACCAAAATAAACATCTACATAAAATCCAAGAAAGAAAACCTGCTTCTGAAGACCTTTAACATTTCCCAGAAAACCCATTAGTTCTACTTTGCTTGTCTCTGTTAAAGGGTTGGCGTTGTCCATTGGTTCATTCAATCTAGGGAATGATATTGGTGACATGTCATGCAAACTCATACATACTTTGGATACATAATTGTCAATTCTGCCTCAATCACAAGCCCAACTTCTATGTAAATTGCCCAAAGCCCAGCAAATAGCTTCTTGCCATCTGAGACAATTCATTTCCCAAGCCAAGCCTATTTCCAATTTCCAGCTCTACTCTTACTCACATTTTTCCACAAATTCCAATTTCCAGTTGTACCCATCTTCTTATTCTTCATTCCAACTCAACATCATCAATGATGATTATAAACCAAGCCTATTTTCAATTTCCAATTTCCATCTCTACTCTTACTCACAATTTTTCACAAATTCCAATTTCCAGTTGTACCCATCTTCGTATTGTCGATTCCAACTCAACATCATCATGGTTATAAACCAGTTAATCTGATTCAGCTTGTAGCTTGTGCAGCGCCCTGCAATCTTGAATTGAGCCAAAGGTAGAAGAAAAATTGGCTCTGTAATTTCATATAATGTGGCCCTTCAAATCTCAAAAGACGCCATTATCATCAGAACTCGGTCGCAAATTGGAAGTTTTCGAGGTGGCCTTGAAAGAAAGATTGAAGCAATTGAAGCCACATGAGGAGGATTGTAAGAGCATAAATAATCTGGCATGGCTGTCGCGATCCATGGAGGCTCTCTCTGCGACATACGGAGATCTGTCTGTCCTTGTTCGTGCAAAAAAATTGGAATCCGATGACAAATGGACGGATGAATACACGATCTTTACGCTCGAAATTCTCCACTTTTGCGTTGCAGTGAACGCTCAAATCGGAAAGCTTCAAGGAACACAGCTTTTGCTCCGTTATGCTCTGTACCTGCTCGACTTCTCCGATGGCGTCCCGTCGTCTAAGAGAATTCTGGTAGCGAAGGATTATCTGCGAGATGCAGGCTTCAATTACCGGAAACACAATGAGGAAATCGGAATTTTCACTACCAAGTTAGAGGCTCTGAGCAAAACTCTGGAGGGTAAGGGGAAGGTAAAATATATGAGCTCGTCATCGYCTGATGTGCTCATGCGGAGGGCTTTATATGGAGTCAAGGCAATAACTGTATTTGTTTGCGGTTCCTTGGCATGGGTTCTATTCATGTGCTCTTCTTCTTCTGAATCTGAATCTTCTCGCCATTTAATAAATTCGAACGTAAACCTGCGCATTGTGCCTGAGTTCTTGTGGTCTGCTTCTTTCGTGGACCTGCAAAAGGAGATAATTACTCAACAAACCAGGAGCAATGATCAGGGTTTGGATGAATTGGAAAGCTTGCAGGCAGCAGCTAAAGCCCTGTACTCGTTCATTCAGTCAATGCCATTACTTGCTGAGAATGAAAATCGGGATGGTGAGGGTGAGGAGGAGCAGATAAAGATAAGAATGGCCGTCCATGTGGATGAATTCAAACAAAAACTTGAAAGGGTGGACGAAGATTTAAGGAATTTGAGAAACCAGGTGGATGGCTTCTTCGAGACTTTGGTGAATAAGAGCGACGCTTTCATTCATACCATGTTGGCATCCTCCTCATAACCATAGCAAATTCTGTGTGCGTGTGTTTACATTTGCATAAATTTCATGTACGTGTATTTAGTGCATTTAGATTGTATTTATAGTTTATTGTGTTTATGGTATTGTTTTCATTAAGTTTTTCAACAACATTTAAGTTGTTTTTTGTTTCGTAAATAAATAGGTTTTATACATTAATTTGGTGTTATAGTTTTACAGATTGTTATAGGTTGTCTTGTTTCACAAAGACGTGGATTTTATACACCAATTTAATGTCATGATTAACCATGATTTTAAAAATAAATTATTATAACTTTAAAAATAAATTATTATTATATTAAATAAATAAAAATTGTACTTTTTAAACATGTTTATTTGTTATTCGACATATGTTTAAGATAGATATTATTCGAATAGGTGTGTGGATTTTGTTAGAAAAAACTTATACTAATTTTAAGATTTTAACTCTATGTAATTTATAAGTAAAATTTGAATTGTATACATGTGTATAATGGTTGTTTTGTGATACAAAAGAATATGTTTTTTGTATTCTCCAGCACCCACAACGCTCCCCATTGCCATCAAACACTACAGATGTGGTCTGAAGACGTTTGAAGGGATTTGTTCATGCCTAGTATGGCACTGTTTATCGTTTCTTTGGACGGTTCATCGTTTACCAAATTCCAGCATTCATTTTACAGAGTTTCGTCTCAGTCGTAACCATCTGAGGACAAACAAGGGGCTTGGATTACCTTGGCAACCTTAAAAAAACAAATCCTCAAAATCCAATCCTACTAGGACCAATAATAATGTTTTTAACAATGTACTTCTATGTGCTTAATGTTAATCTATGGATTTGCATGTCATTCATATTTTTGAGATATAAACAATTACAACAATAGTAGATTTCAACAATGATGATGATTTGTTCATATTATATTAATGCAATTCATAGTTGTTGGCCAAATGATAATGAAACTTGATTCAAGTTAAAATGAAAATATGCATGGTTAATAGAGATGTTAATGCTATAAACTATAAGCCAAAGTCAATTATATACATCTATTTCCAACTATATTAAAACATGGTCATCCATAGTTATCCTTGTTCAATTGTATTTAACAATGGTTAAAAATTGATCATTATAGGGTGAGTGCAAGTTAATGATGGTCTCTCATGACGTGTTAGTGGCAATGCAAACTTGGGAAAACAAAATATGTTAACTTGGAGGGATTATTCAAGGTACTTTTACAATGAATTTGAATATGGTTTGAGAATATGAAACTTAGGAAACTGAATTAGCTTTCTGAATATACAACTTTTATTCATAGAAATTGTGAATAACTATGTCAAATTTGATTTTTTCTAACAATGGTATCTTATTTTTCCAACAAAATATAAGGTATATATTTTTGTTCTTGCAGGTGTTGAGTACCTTAACCATGAAATTTATTTCCAAAAACTTGTATACTTGTAGAGAACCTATTTTTCTTATGCAATGCATTTTTGGAAATTTATAATATTAATTTTAAATATTTTTTTAAATTATCAAAGTCAACATGTCCTTGAAATTACAATGTCTTTTCTTCATGCAGGCTAAGAGAGTCTTAACATGATAAAAAAAATTATTTTTTTGGATCATAGATATCGGTCTCCTCTAGTGCCACATATAACGCTGAAAAAAAGTTATAGTAGAAATAAGAGGTGTGTATTCTATAATTTTGATATATGTGAAGACAAAAATAGATTAAAAATAATAGACAATATTAATTTAAAAAAAACATTATATATTTAGAATCTGCATAGTGAACTCTACGTATGTCTGTAGTTTCATCAATAACTGAATTGTTTACCCTATACAAAAATAACGTCAAACACAGAGATATAGTATTCACAGAAATCGAGGTTTTTATCAATTTGTAGACTGAACCACTAGGTTTGTCATCCCAAACCTAAATTTGAGGCAACCAAGTAAGCATACATGTTGTCAATCTCGCCCAAAAAAATTTGAATTCAACAGAACGTGCATGCATTCTTAAGAGCACACATGTGCTCTAGGAACGTGCACGCACATGCGTTCCTAA
>ML881231.1:11769-24069 GCA_009831015.1 Picea engelmannii | reverse complement strand
GTGAGGCTCGTTTTACAACTTCTTACAAAACTTTAGTTGGCCATCACTATTCACAAGATCATTACTCATTACTTCTATTCACACTTGGTTGCTTGCATGTAAATATATCTCAATGACATATATTAACAATAAAGAACTATGGACCATCACAATAAAGAACACAAAGAACACCAGATATATGTATAAGTTTCTTTTGTATTATAGACTACAATCCTTGGGGTTTATCAACACCAACTGAAATGAGCACCGACTCAAAAAGAGCACCAACTCTCAATGCAAGACCCAACCTACAGATCTCAGTACCAACTAAGAAGAGGAATCCAATCCTCAAGTACAAGACCCATCTTGTAGATAGAAAACAATCTGTCAAACTCTACCAACAGTATATACCAAGACAAGTGCATCAACTATGCACAACACAACCTGTCACCTCAACTTGTCTCATCAATCTCATCATCCAAATCTGGTCTACTCACAAATATCAATCATCAAGTGAACTCTCAACCATATGCACGATATCACCAAGTTAACAACAACATACCTCTAGCAATACACCATACTCTCCATAAACCAAATACCATAAACCCTTAGACAAGACCATGTGCCAAAACCATACCTTTAATCCCGTAGCAATCATCAAGACCTATACCATACCATGCAAAAATTGGAACAATTCCGATATGCAAATCTGATGTGGTTGACAAACTGCCGACTTTCTACAGCTGCCAAATCTGTTGCCACGGTTTCGCTGTCGCAATTATTCTGCCACGGTTTTGCTTCTGTGATTATGCTGCCTTGGTTTTGCTGTCATGATTCTGCTGACGTGGTTTTGCTGTGGCAGTTCTGCTGTCGCGGTTTTGCTGCCGCGCTTCTGCTGTTGTGCTTTTTATGCTACGATTTTTATGCTACACTTTTTTCGCCGCGATTTTTTTGCCGCGAATTACCTCTATCAGTAATACCTGCCCAAATAACCTTTCACAAATGGATATTCAATATGCTCAAGGATCATACTCATAAGAGATCCTTTCTCTCTTATTTATACTTCTCCAAGTAGCTTCCTCTAGGGGTTATTTTTTAACCAACTTACCCAACTTCCTTCTTTTGGGGCCAACTCACTTCTAAAAACTTTGTCCACTTAGAGCCACTTTATCCACAAATAGTAAACTCTCCACTTCTAGTTGCAACTAATTTATTTTTAATTGTTTTCTTGTTGCAACCACTTAACACATGACTAACCACTTTGACTAGTCAACTTCTTCTACAAGCTTCTAGAATAATTTGACTTCTTTGACCTTCTTGACTTCTTAGAACTTCTAGGGGCTTCTAGATAACTCATGAGGGTTCTCCAACTTCACATGGCCATAACTCTCTAATCATGAGGACTTATGTGACGTTCCACATATCACTAGAAATTACATGACATATATTATCCATCTAGAATAGTTTCTCCTGCAAATTCACTGATCTTCATTACATTATTACTCAATCAAACTTAGGTTCCCTAAACACACTACTAGGCTACTCAACCACCTAACCATTTGGACTTCACAAAGAGTCTTCCCATGAGGGATTTCACCATAAGGGGACCACTTTGAGAACTTTATCCAAGAGCGTCTTCCCATGAGGGATTTCACCATAAGGGGACCACTTTGGAGTTTATCCATTTGGTTCTTCCTATCAACCATGACATGACATCAATGATACAACTCCCTTAAATATCAACACACCATTATGACACCACTTGACATCAACCCTTTGACAAAAATTACATAAATGACCATATAACCAATAATCAATATATCAATGATACAAACACATCACTATGACAATAATTGACATCAACCCTTTGACATCAATGACAACATAGTACAACAATCTCTAGGAGACAATTGTTGATCCAAGACTCATGAGATGTCTTGAAGTTGATACTCCAGTTTCTGTATCCCCAACAAAGTCTAAATCAAAATATTCAATTAGGTTGAAATCATCCAATTTAGAGTACCCGAGTTCAAAATATTGAGTTCCTTCAAAGTATTTTAGAACTCTTTTTTATAGCAGACCAATGTCCTTCACAAGGCTTTTGCATGAACCTAGAAATAATCCCAACAACAAATGAAATGGCTAGTCTGGTGGTAGTAAGATAGATAAGACTTCCCACAAGCTGTCTATACTTGGTTTCATTCTCAAATTATTTCCCTTCTTTTGATGTGAGTTTCAAATTTTGTTCCATTGGAGTAGAAACGAGATTGCACTGAACCATGCCAAACTTGTTCAACAGTTCTCCAATGTACTTCTTTTGGGATATGAATATGTATTTTGGATTTTGAATCACTTCAATGCCCAAATAATAGTGAAGATGTCCCAAATATGTCATCTCAAATCCTTTCTTAAACTATTTCTTTATGGATGCAATGCAGTTCTCATTGTTCCATGTTATCAATTGATCATCTACATATAATACAAGATATACAACAAATTTTCCAACTTTCGTGACAAACAAAGTTGCACCATCAAGATTGAAATGTTTGAAATTCAGTTTCACTTTTCATTCCATGGTCATGGTTCTTGTCTCAAGCCATATAAGGATTTGATGAGTTTGCATACCTTATGTTCTTGTCCCTTCACAACAAAGCCTTATGGTTGAGACATGAACACATTCTCTTTCAAGTCTCCATTCAAGAAAGTAGTATTCATATCCATTTGATGAATTTTCCATCCATTCTGTGCTGCCATGGAAAATAGAGTTCGGATGGTAGCCCATTTTTTTGTGGGGGAAAAAGTTTCCTCATAATCAACACCTTCTTTCTGTGCAAATCCTTTTTCCACGAGCCTTGCTTTGTGCTTGTCAAGTGAGCCATCTAATATGTACTTGTTCTTGAATACCCACTTGTAGCTAATTGGTTTGGTCCCAAATGGAGGATCCACCAACTTCCATGTCCCATTCTTGATGAGAGCATCATATTCCTTCTGCATGGCTTCTTTCCATTCATCATGAAAAGTGGCTTCTTCAAAGGAAGCTGGGTTATTGCAGCCATTTCCCATTCCAAAATGGAAATGGGAGGTAGTCACAATTGATTTTATTACTAAGCTACCTAGAACAATGAAGCAACATTATTCCATCATGGTGGTGGTGGATAAATTGAGTAAGGAAACACATTTTATTTGAGTGAAGACTACACACAAGGTAGAAAATATTGCAAAGTTCTACATGAAAGAAGTTGCTAGGTTACATAGAGTGCCTAAGACAATAGTTTCAGATAGAGATCCAAAATTCACTTCCAATTTTTGGAAAGGTTTGTTCAAAGGATTTACTACAAATCTAAATCTCAGTACAACATATCACCCAGAGTCAGATGGGAAAACATATAGGACTAACATAATAATTGAGGACATGCTCAAGATGTGTGTGATGGATCAACCATCAAAGTGGAAGGATTATATTCGTTTAGTTTAATTTGCTTACAATAATGTGTATCAAGCCTCATTAAAAATGAGGCCATTTGAAGTATTGTATGGTAGGAATTGTAACACGCTAATAAGTTGAGATAATCCAACAGACAGAGCAGCTGTTCGGCCATATTTGTTGAAAAAAATGGAAGAGAAAATGGCAAAGATCAAACGGAATTTAAAGGCTACCTAGGATACACATAAAAGTTATGCAGACAAGAATAGAGTGTTTAGATATTTTAAAGTGGGAGAACATGTGTTCTTAAAAGTGAAGGCAAAAAGAAGTTCGCTAAGATTAGGAAGTTTCCCAAAGTTGGCAGCAAGATATTGTGGACCTTTTGAAATCTTAGAAAAGATAGGGCCATTTGCATACATGATAACATTGCCTACATCCATGAGAGTGCATAATGTATTTCATGTGTCATTATTAAAGAAATATGTGCTTGACCCTAACCACAAAATTGGTTGGAATGTGATCCAGGTGGAGCATGAAGGGGATTTCCAGGTGGAACTAGTACGCATCTTGGACCGGAAATTCAAAGTGCTCAAGAAAAAATCCATAGGGATGGTAAAGATTCAATGGACCTACTATAGTCCCGAAGATGCACATGAGATCATGAAGAAAACATGCATGAGTAATACCCACAATATTTTGTTAATTTTGAAGAAAATAGAATGCAAGACTCCATTTTGAGCAACTAGAGTTTCGAAACCACATCTCAAAGTCCTATCTAATTGCATTGGGGGCCCTAATAAAAGAATGGCGCATTCCTTTGGTTAGCCCTCATAAATGAATGGTGTATTCCTTGGGTCTGCCGATTGAGAGGAACATGAGATTTTGGTTGGAACTATGGTTGGAGTTATAAAATAGCAAAAAATTATTTCTTTAAGCATTGTGATGTAAATTTGTGTATATAAGTGTATCGACATAATGTGCACCAAGGAAAATGCACAATTGTAGGGGAGGGGTAATGTAACACCCCCACTATAATCCCCAGTTTAATTAATGCTTATGTAGTTATAATGTGTGGCTACAACCAAAGCGATGTATATGCAAAATGTATTTCTGAATTTTAATAATAAAATGCGATGCCAAGTGCTAAGAGGACATGGACAAAGATGGGGGTTGAATTAATCCACAAGAGAGGGGAGGGTCTAGGAGAATTTCTAAGAGGGGGGTCCAAGGGGGAATGTAATACCCCGTGTTTTTGAGCACCATATTAAATAATGTATTTTGTTAATCTATGAAAGGCCAGAGTGCCTAAACAATTAAAAGAGGCAAGTGTTCCTAGGAAATGTAATGTTTTGATCATTATTAATAATAAACACATCACTGATTGCTAGACGGACACGGACAAGAGTTATAGGGGGATATGATTCCATAAGAGAGGGGGGCTTGAGGGGCTAAGTATTTATTTTATATTTTATCTACCCATAATTGTTTAAGGGAGAGGAGTGGTTACGTGAGCTTCTTGGGGAAGTCCATGTGGTTCTTGATTTGCAAGTAAATATATAAACCCATCTTGCAGGTTGTTTGGAGGCTTCTTATTCTTCACTCATTCACTCACTCAATCATTTTTCATTGTTCATTGTTCACACCTTTCATTTTGTTCTCTCTCCACTTATTATTTCACCCACTCGTCTTTCCTCATTCGTGTTTTGGCTTGGGAAAGGAAAACGAATTGTTGGAGTGGAGCCATGGTTTTGTTGGTTGCAAAGACAGTTGGTGTATTCTAGCCATGAATTAATGCCTGCATGTCTAAGATGCTTTGGCCTATGTTCAGTTTTTCTCACAGCTGTGAATCCTGAGAGTCCCAGCATGGAGATTCTTGACCAGATGCACTGGAGCCCTAGAAGGAGATGGACATCCTGAGGGGCTGCGTGGCAGAGAAGGGGGTCCATTCTCTTGGGTTGTGCCTGCTAGGTAGAAGAGAGCTGGTGTACTTTGGATTGTTGTGGGTGCTGAAAATCCTGAGAGAGATTGAGTGCTGACTGGTTTGGGAAGCTGAGTGACACTCTGGAACCGTCCTTGTGGATTCATAGCTTTGGCTTGGGGGTGACATTGCTGTTGAGACTTGGAACAACATTGTCTATGGTTGGGTGGAACGTTCTTGGTCTACAACCAGTTGGTGATTCATTTCATTAAAGATAAGTGCTCTCTGTTATGATTTCCTTTACCTGTATATATATTTCCGCTGTGTATTTATTTATCTATGAAATTTGTATCCATAGTATGCATGCTTGCTGGTTATTGCTGTGCATGACATATGGTTCATTTCTTTTATATTGTAGCTTGAATCTTGATCTATGCATGTGAATATTTCATGTATCTTTGTTCATTAAAATTTGATCATAACTCAAAATTAATCCAGAAGTGGGCTTGAAGTAGCGTGCCCGACCTGTGGGTGGATGGGTATGTTACATATTGGTATCAGAGATTCAGGTTGAAACACCAGACTGGTATGGGAAGAAATCATTGGGAAAGGTATTATGGTTAAGAATGAATATGTGCTTGAAATATTAAAGCTCAGGAGAGATAGTGTTGCAGAGATCGCGAAGAAGCTAGAGAGTCATGCAAAAAGAGATCCTTTGTAAAAGATCGTAGAGTCGTGACCATTCCCTTTTGAATCTGAGAGAGATCACCATCATGGAATCAAGGAGTTCTGGATCATTAGATCGTAAGGAAGGTGAATGAGGATCGTTAGATAAAGGTGAAACCAAAGGCTAGGAGAGATTAAGTAATAGCCATCAGATCGAACTTGACGATTGCCAACCTTTGATAGAATTCGAGAAGGATATTGAAAACTCCATATTTTTGTTTCTTTGACAATTTATGGGAGACATGAAGAAGCGTGAAAAGGCCGAAGTCACGAAGTCCCGTCGACCGTCTAATTTGATAGGAGGCTCGGGTCAAATATTAGTCGTTAGTCAGGGTCCTTTAGCGTTGACCACTTCGAGAAGTTTAAGTCTGGGAGAATCGAACCCTCTTAGAATTGCTATAACCTAGAGTCTTGGAGCATCGAAGTCTAGTCGACTGTTATATCGAGGGAAGGACTTTGGAAGTAATGTTGACTGTCAGATCTACCAATGGTGGAAGTATAACGAAGTTTTGGAACTTCATAACTTCGCCACTCCAGTGATTACTGGAGAATGGGCAAATCCTTGAAGTGCCGAAGCCTTGAAGTGATGAAACCATGAAGTGTATAGCCGCCATCGTGAAATCACATAGGCCGTCAAATTTGGAGTAGAGAATGTGGATCATCCATTTGATGGATGATGCATCATAGGCCATGTGGTAGGGGTGCCATGTGGGGACACATGTCACCCGAATTCAGTACCTTTTAGGCCCCAACCTGTTCATTTTTTAGTGAACATGGCACACATGCCATGGGTACACATCACCATAGGTGACATCAGCATGCCATGTCATCTCCAGAAGTATGGCCTCCGGGGGTGTGCAACGTCTCTACCAACGAAAGTGTCAAAGTCCCATAGTAATAAATTCATGCGGTTCGTTGATATGAAACCCTCGGGGAGTTCTCGCGACCATCTAATTTAACACTGGAAGGATAGGGTAAGAGATTCAGTGAGTATCACTATGGGGGAGTTGAGCGACTTGGGAGTTGTAATGTTCTGGAGTCCTGGAGCACTGAAGTCCCAAATTGACTAAGGCCATCCATATCAATGTCTGATTAAGTTGTGACCGTCAATCTCGTTGAAGCCTCCATATGAGCCAGGATCGTCTAGTCGACGAAAGATCAAATCTCAATCGTTCGATCTGCTAGTAGAGTTATTGGAAGGGTTTTAGCAAAGTTTAACTCCGACATAAATCGAAAGATTGAAAAGGGAGAATAGTTGAAGGCCAAAGTTCGGAGGACTTGGTCCCAACTTCGGTCTCATGAAAAGGTAAAGGGGGTCAATTTGAGGAGAAAAAGGATCTGGAAGTAACCAAGCCCTTGTACGTTGTGTTCGAGCAATCTCATGTGTAGAAGAATACAAAGGAAGGCGCTAAAGAGTGAATAAGATCATGGTTTCAAGCCATGGTCACATGGAAATTGGTTTTAAGGAAGATCTTATGAAAAATTTGAATTCTATATCAGCTAAAGGAGATGTGGAATTTTTCGATAAGATCCCGTTGCAAAACAAAATAAGGGGTTGAAAGTGATTTTTTGAGAAGCCATAAGTTTCAACTCAGATATCGAATTGGGGCAATATTACAGTCATTGGAAAGATGATTTAGAGGAGGATAACATGGAATTGTTATAATATGGAGAATAGTAATATATTCTTCATGAATTAAGAAGAAAAAGGACCTGTAACATTGTTTGTCATTTTTTTTTATGATATGCATAATCCTAACAAAATGGTTGCTTGCACATTTTGTAGAATTGGGGGTGTAAACATGTCAGTTCAGTAAAAGAATGCATATTCAAGAAATGGAAGAAGGAGAGGGAGCTTCTAGCCATGATAAAGAGGCCAAAGGTCAAAATATCAGTGTTGGTAATGCAGAGACATAATCCAATGAACACCAGGCCAAAGGGGAGCAAGAAACACTAATAAAGACTACGAGAAGCCTGAAAATAGAAGTGCAAAGTTACAAAGCAGACAATGAAATACTTATAGGAGAAACAAATTAGATAAATGCTCAAGTGATGCAAATATTAAATCGGTTGCAGAGGCAAACAAAGAATGGATCAAACTCAAAACATGAGGAAGATGGAAGATGTCATGAAAGAAGAGATGATCGCAAAAGAACTGGTTATTCAATAAGTGCTAGAAGAACTCATATACATCACTCACCTCCCTACTCAAAAAGGAAATTTTGTGCATCTAAAGATTCCATAAGTAGTCTAGAGGTGTTTCCTATTAGGCACCAAAGAAGAATACATGAATTGGATAGTCTGCAAGGAGATCCAAGGAAGCTTAAGCCACCATCTTTTAATGGTGAAAGAGAAAGGGAAGATGATGTCGAGGCATGGTTTCTTGGAATCAAGAGGTATTTTCAATTGCATAACTACTCATCAAACCTAGAAGTCAGAATTTCCACATACCATTTACATGGGAAAGTTGTTATGTGGTGGGATCAGGTGAATCAAGTTGGGCACATTAATGAGAATAGGATCACTTGGAAGCAGTTCAAGAAATATTTTCAGAAGGAGTACCTTTCAGAGCACTTTTATGACAAGAAAATGTAGGATTTCTTTGAACTCAGGCTGGGAAGCATGACCATGGCAGAGTATGAAAAGAAGTTCGTGGGGCTGCTAAAGTATGTAAAGTTTATCAAAGATAAGAAGGTGAAAGTACAAATGTTTTTTGAGTGGAATGCCATCCTTTTATAAAGAGAAGATTCAATATGATGAATCTAGGACTTTGACCGAGACCATTAGGAAGGCTAAGTACCTGTATGAGAAAGGAAAGGGTAGAGAGTCTTTGCATAAATATTGGAAGAATAGGAAGAAGGAGACATCTGATCATAGAAATAAAGGATTCAAACCTCCTTTCAATAGAAATAGCCCTAATAAAAATCAGCCCGACCAATATGCTAAGGATGAATCCATGAGAGAAGACTCCATGGGAAAAAGGGGAAGACCACCAATCCAATGTTGGGGATGCAAAGAATATCACCTGTACAAGGATTTCCCTCACAGAAAGAAAAGAGTGAATACCATGCACAACATCCAAGAGGCTACAACAGTAGAAGACATGTGAAGAATATATACAGCCTTAGATGATCAACAAGCATAATACCAATCCAATATGATCGAGGTGGAAGGTAAGATCATTAATAACCAATTGCTATTTTAATTGATTCATGAGAAAGTCATTGTTATATCGATCCTAAAATAGTGGATAGATTATATTTGGAGAAAAGTAATCTTGAAAAATCAAGTTTGGTTCAGCTAGGCACTGGAACCAAAAGGAGAATCCATGATATGGTCATAGGTTGTTCCATAAGTCTTAATGGTGTGAATACTAATGTTGATCTAAATATTATACCATTGGGGTCTTACAATATTCTAATTGGAATGGATTAGTTGGACAATCATCATGCAGTCCTATATTGTCATAACAAGACATTTACATGTCTTGATGAAGAAGGAAAACAAAGCATTGTGAAAGGAGTTCCAAGACCCATCTCTGTTACACCTCAAAATTACTCACTTTGATAGTGTCTCAAGTGTTGTAAGTGTCGCATCTTGACCACAAGTGTTATAAGTGTTGCTAACATCATACTACCTTCTTGCCTATGTCATGCCTCCAACGACATGACAGGGACACTTAGGACACCTCAAAGACTAGTTTTGAAGAGGAGGAATCAGTCTATTAGAAGTACAAGACTTTTGCCACTGAAAGAACCACTCAAAAATGGGTTTTGGAGGGGAGCGCTCCCCTATACACTATCAGGAAGTGTTGGCGCTCCCTGGCCTTCTTTGGGGGAGCGTTATAACGCTCTGGTGCCCCTTTTGGGGGAGCACTACCTTTTCTGGGCGAAATTTGGTTTATTGAGAAGAATGAGGGAAAGATCCCCTCAATATATGAAGGTGGTTGGATTCAAATATGATCTCAAGGCATGATATTAGGGAGGATCCTCAAATGAAGGAGAAAAATCCTCAACTTATCCCAAAGATATCTCAAGTGGTTGGGCCTCTCCAAGGCTATATAAGAGGCCTTCTCATGGTGAAAGGGGAGGAAATATTGGAGGTATGAAACCTATGATCTCATAGGAAACATATAGTACAGGAAGAGAGACATTGAAATAGCATCTAGCTTATGATATCATGAGGGAGATGTCATTTGAAGCATCAACATATTGTATGTAGGTTATTTGAGCAAGGGTATGGACAATGAGAGCTTGGTGAAGCTGCTGCACTACATCCATGGCTGTAAGTAACACTTTGTTCTCATCAATATAAATTCATGCTTTGCATGTTTCCTTTGAAGTTTGTTGTGAATATGAACTTGTCTTGTTCATAAGATAGATCTGTATTTGAGATAATCTCAATAGAGTAGGAAGTTCGTTGTATCTTTGTTTGTTCTACAGGACCTATTGAGGAGCTTAGGATTGAAGCTCAACTTGGACTTTGCAAGGACAAACGCCATTAAAAGGTACATAATTTTCTTCTTCCTCTTCATATATTAACTTAATTAGATCTAAAAGGAAAGTCGGTTTCCATGTTAAGCACTTTTCTGTCTTGGCCTTAAAGAGTTAGGGGCCTCGAGAGAATCCACTTGTCCACAGGGGGATTTCTCTTCAACAGAAATTGGCGATTCCACTGGGGATTAATCGAAGCTTTCAATTTTGGTTTTCCTCACAGACCTTGTCTTACCCTTCATTCTTTTTAGACCTTGTTCATCCCATATGTCTGATTGAATATGCTGATTAGATCCTTATTCCATCACATCCATTGTGATTGACAAAGTTTGATTGAGTTTTGTTTTTTTTAAGCTTTTTTTCTGGACTTTAAGACACCAACGCTCCCCTTCCCATGTTATCAGAGTGCTAGCACTCCCTATTGGCCTTACACAGAGCGTTATAACGCTCTGGTGTCCCTTACACTAGAGCGCTACCCCTTTTTTGTGCAACACCTTCTAGGGTTTCATTATTTGAAGTTCAATTTTTGTTTTTGACACTTGCTCAAAGTCTTATCATCTCAGTACATCCTTGTTTTGGCCTTCAATGCTTTGTCTTCTAAGGATTCATCATATTTTGTTTGGATTTTTTGATATTTATCCTTACTTTGCAATAACTCTTTGCCCTGGATGATTTAGAGTCAATTTGTCGTTTTCTTCTCATTTATCTGATTGAGTGAAAACTTTGTAAGGAGATTCAAAGATCTTTTGTATCATTTCCATTTGATCTTTGAGGTCATCTCGTCTAACCCTTTCTTTCTTTTTGAGTTTTTGGTTTTCTTTCTCTTGTTTGATCGCAACAAGGGTGTCTTTTGGTTTATGTGAAGTTTACTTCTAGATTGCTTAAATCTCACAACTCTTGAAGTCCAATTAGCATAGGAAGCTCTACATCTAATGGTTATCGGTCACATATAAACATTTTAGCATTGCATTGGATTCCTTAGTGAGGACTATTGCATGAGGTCATTGCATCTTGGTGTTTGAAAGTGAAAGGAAAATCCTTCTCCTTCCCTTAAAATAGACATTCATTGAAAGAAAAGACTTCTTATCATTTCTTATGCATGTTTTGGGAACTGAGTCATAATATCATCAGTATTCACTCTCATACACCTCTGAGTAAACAACAACTATTAAAATCAACGCTTACCTAAAATTTATCAGAATTTTTACATCTTTGTTAGAAAACCTACATTAGTTTAAGGTGTAGGGCTTTGGAATAGGTTGAAAGGATAACTTTCCAAAGCTATCAAACAAACTTAGTATCTTGCAGTAGGGAGAGTGAAATCCAATTGTCGTATAGGCTTTCTGGGATCCCCCTCTAACATAGGGGTTACGCACAAGGTCACACTTGGGAGAGATATGAAGATTATCCCTCTGTGGTTTGACTGATTGTAGTATTCAGATCATATTATGGGGGTCGCTTGAAGGTATACCCACAATGTTGAGTGGAAGCCTTTCAAGTTGATTTCGGGCTAGATACTCTGCCCTTACGTTCGGATTGGACTATCGACTGTACCCGCCCAGGGGCTGACTGCGAATTGGTGACCTTAGTAGCCATAATATTTAGGGTCCTGTTTATGGATAAATCCGTAAGTGCGGACACAAACCGATCTCCCTAGATCCACCTGGATCTAGAACAAAACAAGACAGAATATACCGCTTTCCCTAGATCTAACTATTGAATTAAATTGGAAGTGAGAAGATATGTACCTTGTAATCGCT
>ML881231.1:0-11669 GCA_009831015.1 Picea engelmannii | reverse complement strand
TCAAAAATATTCTCAAGGTACTTCACTCATGCAAGAGTGATAATGAACTACTTCACCAAAAGACACCACAATCTACCTCATACATCTTCTATTTATACTACAAAATGGATAAAAACCCTTACATTATGACTTGAAAACCCTAATCCTAAGTGGACTCAACTTGTCCACATTCCAACTACCTTCCACATAGTTGGTCTTCATCCTTTCTTTGACTCTGCACTAATCTTCCTTATTTCCCGGCATGTTGCTTCCTTTTCCCTTCTGTCACGCTGCTTTTCCTTCTTTCCTAGCGTGCACTGCTTCCTTAGTTCCTTATGCCTCATTTACTACACTAAACCCAAAAATTGACTACTCCAATAGTAGGACTTTTAAAGCTTTAAGTAACAAACCTTTCCCCACCATACACCTCAGATCAAGATACACATTGGAAATCCAATTGGACAAGAGGATTTATGGTGAAAAAGATTCAACTCATTTGAGTGTAATGTCCCCCAACCCATGTGAGGTCCATTACGTGCGGAAAAAATCATAAAAAATAATTGTTTGCTAACTAATTAATTTCTCGTAGCTTCCAGCTACGAATTACAACCAAATTAATTGTTGTCTGATACCACTAATTAAATGCATCAACAACATGCTAAAATAATACCATGAATACAGTGAATCCACAAAAGAGGGTGGTCTCTCATTGTTCACTCACAGCTTAGAAATCCCACAACCCACTGGTATTCTCCTACAGTTATCCTGATTTTCCACCAGCTCTCTTCCTTTCTACCTGCCCAACCCAAGGAATGTACCCATTCACCGATCTCAATCGCTCGAAAATCCCTTTTGTTTATCAGAGTCTCTCTGGCAAAGGTAACCAAGAATATCTCTGTTGGGAAACTCAAGGGAACTCGCTGCCAGGAAAACTACTAGCAAACAACAACAAACACTTGTTGTTACAGTGCAACTCACATAGGAGTTCACTCTTTAGGCCTAACAACCCGTTTCTTCATTATTTAGCTCCAAAATGCTCCAAAAACACTCCTTCGTTCTCTAGAATTTTCCCTCCATGGATGCTCCATATCCAATCTATGTTTTTGTCTCTCCTCTTATTGTTCATGCAAAAACATTGATTGTCTAAAACTATTGTAACTACCCATATGAATTTCCTCTCGTTTGGTTGCCTTTCTTGACCCACACACTTCCCCAAGTTGATTGTACTTAGCCCCTATGCTCCCAATAACTATGGGATGTGACTTCTCGCACCCACCCTCTTACATGCATTCAATGATTGGCTTTGGGAACACTCAATTAGAAATTACAAGGTTTACACAATGTTAATAAAATTCAGGAATGTGGGTGGAATTAATAAACATGGGTATATCCTTGTAATGTACCCAACCACCCACAGGTCGGGCACGCTATTCAAGCCCGCTTCTGGGCTAATTTTGAATTCTGATCAAATTTTAATGAATAAATATGCATGAAATATTCACATGCATAGATCAAGATTCAAGCTACAATATAAAAGAAATGAACCACATGGTGTGCACAACAATAACCAACAAGCATGCATACTATGGATATGAATTCATAGATAAATAAATAAACAACAGAAATAAATATACATGTAAAGGAAATCATAATAGAGAGCACTTATCTTTAATGAAATGAATCACCAACTGGTTGCAGACCAAGGACACTCCACCCAACCGTAGACAATGTTTTTCCAAGTCTCAACAGCAATGTCATCCCTGAACCAGGGCTATGAATCCATAAGGATGGTTCCAGAGTGTCACTCGGCATCCCAAACCAGTCAGCACTCAAGATCTCATAGGATTTTCAGAACCCACGGGAATCCAAAGTACACCAACTCTCTTCTACCTAACCTGCACAACCCAAGAGAATGGACCCCCTTCTCTTCCACACAGTCCCTCAAGTTATCCATCTCCTTCCATGGCTCCAGTGCATCTGGTTAAGAATCTCCATGTTGGGACTCTCTGGATTCACAGCTGTGAGAAAAACTGAACATGGGCCAAAGCATCTCAGACATACAGGCATTAATTCATGGATGGAATACACCAGTAGTCTTTACAGCCAACAAAACCATGGCTCCTCTCCAACAATTCGTTTTCTTTTCCCAAGCCAAAACAAGAATGAGGAAAGACGAGCGGGTGAAAGAATGAGTGGAGAGAGAATAGAATGAAATGTGTGAACAATGAACAATGAACAATGAGTGAGTGAGTGAATGAGTGAAGAAGAAGCAGCCTCCAAACAACCCGCAAGATGAGTTTATATATTTACTTGCAAATCAAGAACCACATGGCCCTCCCCAAGAAGCTCATGTAACCAATCCTCTCAATTAAACAATTATGGGTAGATAAAATATAAAATAAATACTTAGCCCCTCAATCCCTCTCTCTTGTGGAATCATATCCCCCTATAAATCTTGTCATTGTCCAGCTAGCATCCAGTGATGTATTTATTATTAATAATGATCAAAACATTACATTTCCTAGGAACACTAACCTCTTTTAATAGTTTGGGCACTATGGTCTTTCATAGATTAACAAAATACATTATTTAATACAGGGCTCAAAAACCCAAATTATTACATCCCCTCCCCCTTATTTTGGCATTGTCCTCAATGCATATACAAAATAGAAAACAAAATTTCAAAATTAATTCAAAAATTTGTGGGTACTCTGCTCGCATGGCATCTTCATGCTCCCAAGTAGCATATTCAGGACCATAGCAATTCCACTGGACTTTTACCAATTCTATAACTCGATTTCGGAGCATTTTGACTTTTTTGTCCAATATTCGCATTGGTTGGACCTAAAAGTCTCCCTCTATCTCTACCTAAATCAGATACCAATCAATAACATGGTTAGGATCATGTACATATTTTTTAGTAAAGAGACATGAAATACATTATGCACATTCATGGAAGCAGACAATGCAAGCATGTATGCAACTGGTCCTATTATGTCTAATATCTCAAATAGACCATAGAATCGGGCTGCTAGCTTTGTACAACTACCCAACTCCAAAGAGCTCTTCTTGGGCTTCACTTTTAAAAGCACATGCTCCCCCACTTTAAATTATCTAGTTGTCTTGTTCTTATTTGCATAAATTTTCTGTCTATCTTGAGTTGCCTTTGAATTCTGCTTAATTCTAACCATCTGGTCTTCCATATCCTTGAGCAATTATGGCCCAAGTACCACTCTATATGTTGGGTTGTCCCAACTTACAGGAGTATTGCATTTCCTACCATACAAAGCTTCAAATGGGCTCATTTTCAATGAAGCTTAATACCCATTATTATAGGCAAACTCAACTACGTGTAAGTAATCCTCCCACTTAGATGGCTTATCCATCCCATACATTCTCAACATGTCTTCAATTACTTGGTTGACTCTCTCTGTCTGCCCATGTAACTGTGGATGGTATGATGTGCTAAAGTTCAAATTTGTACCAAATTATTTAAACAATCCCCTCCTGAAATTTGAAGTAAATTTTGTGTCTTTGTCTGAGACAATTACCTTAGGTATCCCATGCAACCTAGCAATCTCCCTCATGTAAATTTTTGAAATATTAGTTGTTGTATGAGTCATTTTTACAAGAACAAAATGAGTAGCCTTTGTCAATTTATCAACCACTACCATAATTGAATCATGTTTTCTTATTGTTCTAGGCAATTTAGTTATAAAATCAATGGTTACCACTTCCCATTTATTCTCTGGAATTGGTAATGGTTGTAGCAAACCCATTGGGTGCCTATTCTTAGCCTTCACTCTCTGGCATTCCATACATCTGGAAATGTAATCAGAGACATCTTTTTTCATTCCTGGCCAAAAGAATTGGTTTCTTACTGTTGGAATTTTTTTCTGGTAACCGGGATGTCTGGCATATGGAACATTATGCATTTCTTTTAATACCAAATTCCTAAGTTCTTCAAAACTATGAACATAAATTCTATTTTTATGCATAAGTAATCCATATTCCTTCATCTCATATTCTTTAATTTTATGTTGTACATTTTCTTGTTGTAAGCTTTCTTTTAATTGTAGGTAATGTTGATTTGTGACAACAACATCTAAAATTATTCTCTTCGAATTTGACTGATGCATACTAACAGTGGTAGCATGCATGAGATGTACTCTTCTACTAAGTGCATCAACAACTTTATTTTCTTTTCCTTTGATATGCTTGATGTCAAAATCAGATTCACTTAAAAATTCCAGCCATCTCATTTGCCTGGCATTCAAATTTGGTTGTTCAAAAAGATATTTCAAACCACTATGGTCGGTTCTTAATTCAAACCTCTTCCCCATGAGATAATTCCTCCACGTCTTCAAAGCGTGAACAATGGCAGCAAGTTCCAAGTCATGTGTGGAATAGTTCCTCTCATGCTCTTTAAGCTTTCTAGACTCATAACCAATGACATGTCCATTTTGAGTGAGGACTCCATCAAGTCCTTCCTTGCATGCATCTGTACATACCACAAAACTTTCATTTGGGTCAGCAATCTTTAAAATAGGTGCACTAGTAAGTAATTATTTCAACAAATCAAAGTTCTCTTCACACTCAAAAGTCCATTCAAATTTAAATCCCTTCTTTTCGAAAGAAATGATGGGATGAGAAATCTTAGAGAACCCTGCTATAAATATTTTGTAGTAACCAACTAATCCCATAAAAGATCTAACTTATGAAACATTCTAGGGTGTTGGCCATCTTTTAATGGCTTCAATCTTCTTTGGATCTACTGCTATACCTTGTTCTGAAATAATGTGTCCCAAGTAATGGATTTGCTCTTGGTAAAAAGAACACTTACTAAGCTTGGCATACAACTGATGTTCCCTCTGCACTTGCAATACCAATATTAGGTGATGTCCATTCTCTTCCTCTGACTTAGAATAAACAAGTATGTCATCCAAGAATACTATGACAAACTAGTCCAAATAATTTCTGAATATGCCATTCATTAAGCACATAAAGACAGCTGGTGCATTGGACAGTCCAAATGGAACCACTACAAATTCATAATGCCCATACCCAATTCTAAAGGATGTCTTATGGATATCTTGTTTTTTGATTCTTACTTGATGGTATCCAGATCTCAAGTCTATCTTTGAAAATATATTTTCCCCTTTTAGCTGATCAATTAGGTCATCAATTCTGGGTGGAGCATACTTTTTCTTTACAGTGGATTTATTCAGCTGTCAAAATTCAATACATAGCCTCAAAGTTCCATCCTTGTTTTTGATAAAGAGTACTGGTGCTCCCCAAGGTGAAACACTTGGATGTATGTACCCTTTCTTCAACAATTCTTCCAACTGCATTTGTAATTCTATTAATTCTGGTGTACTCATTCTGTAAGGCGTTTTTTATATTGGGGCAGTTTCTGGCACTAAATCAATAGAGAAATCTATCTCCCTCTTTGGTGGAAACCCTGGTATTTCTTGGAATACATATTCAAATTCTTGTAGTACCAAAAACTCTTCAAGGCTTGGCCCCTTTGTCTTTTCTAGCTCCTCCACATGGGATGCATACAATTGACATCATTTTCTGAAACATCTCTTCAGTTGTAAGGCTGAAATCTCCCTTATAGATATTGTTGAAGAGAAATCCTCCTGTAGACAAGTGGATTCTCTCAAGGTCCCTAACTCTTTAAGGCCAAGACAGAAAAGTGCTTAACGTGGACACTGACTTTAATTTTAGATCTAATTAAGTTAATGTACGAAAAGGAAGAAGAAAAGTATGTACCTTTTAATGGCGTTCGTCCTTGCAAAGTCCAAGTTGAGCTTCAATCCTAAGCTCCTCAATAGGTCCTGTAGAACAAACAAAGATACAACAAACTTCCTACTCTATTGAGATTAGCTCAAATACATATCTATCTTATGAACAAGACAAGTTCATATTCACAACAAACTTCAAAGGAAACAGGCCAAGCATGAATTGATATTGATGAGAACAAAGTGTTACTTACAGCCATGGATGTAGTGCAGCAACTTCACCAAGCTCTCCTTGTCCATACCCTTGCTCAAATAACCCACATACAAGATGGTGATGCTTCAAATGACATCTCCCTCATGATATCATAAGCTAGATGCTATTGCAATGTCTCTCTTCCTGTATTGTATGTTGCCTATGAGATCATAGGTTTCATACCTCCAATCTTTCCTCCCCTTTCACCATGAGAAGGCCTCTTATATAGCCTTGGAGAGGCCCAACCACTTGAGAGATCTTTGGGATAAGTTGAGGATCCTTCTCCTTCAGTTGAGGATCCTCCCTAAGATCATGCCTTGAGATCATATTCGAATCCAACCACCTTCATATATTGAGGGGATCTTTCCCTCATTCTTCTCAACAAACCAAATTTCACGCAGAAAAGGTAGCACTCCCCCAAAAAGGGCACCAGAGCATTATAACGCTCCCCCAAAGAAGGCTAGGGAGCGCCAGCACTCCCTGACAGTGTATAGGGGAGCACTCCCCTCCAAAACCCATTTTTGAGTGGTTCTTTCAGTGCCAAAAGGATTGTACTTCTAATAGACTAATTCCTCCTCTTCAAAACTAGTCTTTGAGACGTCCTAAGTGTCCCTGTAATGTCGTTGGAGGCATGACATAGGAAAGAAGGTAGTATGATGTTAGCAACACTTGTAACACTTGCGGTCAAGATGCAACACTTGCAAACAATATGTGACACTTACAACACTTGTAATGACGACACTTGCAACACTATCGAAGTGAGTAATTTTGAGGTGTAACAGATTGCCCCCCAAAGTACGAAGTTAGAAGATGGGAATTGATAACTAAAATACTTTGCAGACTTTCAAGCAAGGGTACGGACTCATAGAACCTGACAGAAGCTACACATGACCATCAAACAAACGTTAAGACATGCTTCAAACCCAAGGCAGGCATACCTATGCTTGAGTGATAAAGACTTTCAAGGTATGGCTGCCATAAATACACTGCGGATCCATAATTATATTGACAAAGAGATATAGCCACCGAAGATACAATGTGGATCTATATCCGCATGACCTGAACTGGTCGCAGCCACGAAGAATACACAGTGGAGCTACAAGATGTCAAGAAATAGCCACGACCAATACAAAGTGGATCTATGTAACAGTATATGTGTCAATGTTCAAATAAACCTCTGTTGCAACCTGGGCAAAGTACATACAAGAGTGAGGACTCAACCTGGGGTCTTCTTACCGATCCTGATGTAGTACGAATCTAACCATGCGAATAGATGTGTTGATGTCAAACATGGCAGAAACCACTTGATTACCGGTCAATGAGGTGAACCGTTTACAAGCGCGAGGGAGATCACCATTGATGGCAATGATTCCCAAGGTACTTAGTACATTCCAACGAACGTGAATAGATGAGCTGAAGTCGAACATCGGTGGAATCATCCGATCAGAGGTCAATGATGTTAACCCACTATAGAACGTGAGGAGACCTACCATTGAGGCATGCAGGTCCCAAAGTACTAACTGGTTTCTAAGTCTAGTTCCTGGATAATGTGTTGAAGTCGACAGGAATAGACTCGTTGCAAGAGGGCCTTGATGTATTCCCCATCAATGACACGAAATTGACACAGAGATGTAAATTGGTAGATCAAATGAACATGGACTGACATGGGTATTGAAACAAGATATTTATGATGGCTGACTCTAGAGGCGGATACTTCCCTTGAACACTGAGGCACAATAGTAGAAACATGACATGGACCAAAATACGATGATGTAGTAGATACTGTAACTTTTTTCGGGTGACCCAAAGGAGTAAGAAAAACTTAGAGGATTGATTCAGTGCAGAGGTTCAACGAATTAATATGTGCGCAAAGACAAAGTGTTGTGTTCAAGGGCGACTCTAAGAGTTACTGGTAATGTTCTCAAAAACTGTTAGGCTTGCTTCCTTCAATTTTTCCCCCATCCAGATAGATGAGTACCTTTTTGTAATTTAACAAGCTCAAAGAGGGTA
Source organism: Picea engelmannii (assembly GCA_009831015.1). NCBI lineage: Eukaryota > Viridiplantae > Streptophyta > Pinopsida > Pinales > Pinaceae > Picea > Picea engelmannii. The sequence continues at coordinate 3,683 of ML881231.1, read as the reverse complement.
ACACATGCTCGATATAACTCACCTTCGGTAAGTCCCTCTTCCTTTTTTTAACGAACTAGAAGAAGTAAGGGTTCGGTCCTATATGGGCCCTTCAATGTATGACGGTTTAACGAGTCCAGAGAAGGTAAACTCGGTGGTTTTTCATATTTAGAGAGTCTGAAAATAACTTAAATATGACTCCAATGTGGTCCTTTTTCGTAATGTTAGTCTCACGAGGCCGAAAAAGAGATAAACTACCACTCGAAAGACGCCCTTTCAAACCTTTTAACAAATGTGAAAGGAAGCAAGATCACTTGACAATCTTTTCATGTTTAGAGAGTCTGAAAAGAGCTTAAAGATGACTCCAGGAGGTTCCTTTTTCGTGTATCCATAAAGGTCTGAAAAAGAGACAAAGTTTACCCGGATGCATTCTCATGTATTTGCGAGCATGAGAAAGAACAAAGACTAAGCTCGGTATGCCCCCAGCTTGAAATCTAGTGGCTTAACTCCAGAATGATCATCAAAGGCTGGAGACATGTCCTCCAAGCTTCAATTCATTCACCGACCTTGAGGTTGTCACCAATTTCTCTACTAGATGCAAAAAAGGAGAAGGGTGGATGAAAAGAAGGTTCAAGAGAGGTGACTATTTCATTTTTTAACGAGCTCGATACAAGAAAATAACTATGCTCGAGATTCTAGGTTCAATCCCTGGATTGTTGTTTCATTTTTTAACGAGCTTGCTACAGAGAAGTAAACTATGCTCAAGACCTCTATTTCATTTTTTAATGAGCTTGCTACAAAGAGGAAAAACTATGCTCATGTCTTCTTCTTGATCATGGCTTCCAAGAGGATAATGCTCTGGAAGGACACCATGTCAAGGGACAAAACTTGGTCATGGCTTCCAAGAGATCTTCACTGGATGGAAGAAAATTTCTCTGGAAGGAACACATGTCAAGGGTCTCGATAGGGGTAAGGAGATTAGGCTCCAATAGCCCTACCAAAGAGATCACCATGTCAACTACTCGATCTAAATCATCGGAAGTTGAAGTCATGGGAGACAATGCCACATAATTAACATGTGGGAGGGGCAATACTATCTGCATATAAGAACCATTTAGGGAGGTAATCCAATCAGGACTGATGAATGAAAGTTGATCAATAGTCACAATTCTTCCATCGTGAGGGAAAGATATCACGCGGAAAAGAGTGGATACAATAGCTTTCATGGCATAGACATAATCCCACCCAAGGAGTAAAGTGAAATCCAAGGGGTCTTGGACTACCATGACATCAATAAAGACATTTTTCCCTCCCAAAGTTATAGGAAACTGAGGAAGGGTCCCTAATGGTTGGTTGGTTCTTCTGTTAAAAGCTAACAGATTCTGTGTAACCGGCGCAAGCTGAGGACAACCCAAAGCATGCCAAGCAATAGAAGACAAAATACTAACGGACACACCTTCATCTATCAGTGTTTGAGGAATGTCTCGACCACAAACTTGTACTGTAATCTGGAAAGGAATGTGAGAGGGAAGACGAGGTCCAATTAGCACACCCCAATCAAAAAGGATGGCCTCATTACTTGGAGGGGGTTTCACGAGAGAAGGAGGAATGCCCCCCAGCACAGTAAATTCTATATCAATGAGAAAAACATGGGAAGTATTGAGTTTACTCTCTAGAGGGAGAGTAGGATCGACCAATGGTGGACTTGGATTGACCAATGGTGGACTTGGATCGACCACTTTGGAACTCTTCAGAGGAAGAGTGGGATTGATTGATGATGTAACCAGAGAAACCACTTTGGCACTCTTTGAATGAAGGGTGGGACTGATCAAGGAAGGGACTGGATCAGTCACTTTGGCACTCCTCAATGGAAGAGTGGGATTGACCAATGATGTAACTGGAGCAAACACTTTGGCACTCTTCGGATGAAGGGTGGGACTGACTGAGGAAGGGACTGGATTAGTTACTTTGGCACTCGTCAAGGAAGGAGTGGGATCGATCGATGGCAGAACCAGATCGACCACTTTGGTGTCACCCTCTAACGGGAGAGTGGGATCGACCGAGGATGAAAATGGATCGACCACTTGGGTTACACTCTTTTGATGAAGAGTGGGGTTGATCGATGACAGAACTGGATCAACTACTTGGGTTTGTGGTTCAATCGAGGAGGAAACTAGATTGACCATCTGATCAACCGGACTGACTGGGGATGGAACTGGATTGACCAGTCCATCAACTAACGATGGGTCGGGGGAAATCTTACGATAACCTTTTGGAAGTTGAAGTTTTTCCAAAAGAGAAGAAGCCTCATCCATACGAGGACAAATGTGAGAGTAATGATCACCTTTACATAACAGGGAAGGAAACTGGACAGTTTTCTTCTTCTTACCAACCTTAACATCACTAGTTGATGGGGTATCATCAGCATGATCGGCAAAGGCTGATGACATGGAGGACCACATTTCTAAGACCTTGATAAGATCGGGGCAATTCCTCAGAAAGTGGTCACCCTTACAAAGGCTGTAAGGTAATTTGGGTTTCAGATTCTTCATTTTAATCTTGTTGACCTCATCAACACTCCCGATACTATTAACATTAGTTGGTTGCTTGGATCCAACATTGGATGTTGTTGGAGCTTTGGTCTTTTCGGGCTCTTCTTCTTCTTCTGTTTTTGTTTCTTCTTCTTTTGATCAACCTGGCTACTTGCTTTAGAGCTTTCGCTAGGCGAAGAAGGAGAAAGGGAAGGAGACTTAATGGGTGAAGAAGGCAAAAAGTCGACATGAGGTTGATGTGTGGGTGGTGTACTGACATCTAAAGTATTAGGTGCAGTTGAAACATTAGGCGGATTCGAGATCACCGGAGTGGGGAACAACCAAACTGGTAATCCGATGGTGAGTTCTGGAAGACTCAGTGTGGCAATATACGGAGGACCAAAGTTTCCAAAAGAAGGAAAGGTGTAGGGTTCCCTGGGACAAGGGGTTCCTCCATTAGTACTCTCAGGAGTTAATGCCATTAATATTGACTCGACCTAAGGTCCACTAAGTAAAAACAACAACACACGCTATGAATCTAAGAAGCAATCAATCAAACAAACCTTCCCAGAATGAAACCACTAGTTGGTGATGAAATGCAACATCACAGGATCAAAATAGGAAGAGGTGGGGATAGAGCAGGTGGATCAGTTACGTTGGTGACCTGCTTAATGGACTTACACCTTAGTGCAAGCTTCCACGCAGTAATTGTGGATTTACCCTCCAAGGAGCCCGAGTGAGTTTGACCAATGTCTATTCCAGGTAGAGTGAGACTTCCCTTCACCATCACCTTGTGTGGGACCTGTTACACATTATTTTCGTCATCCCTATGATCGTTAATGATGTAAACCTATCTATTGCCTTTAGAGGGGTCACAGTGGCCTGAGTTCCTGAAGAGAGAAGGAAGAAGAACTTTTCCTGAGAAAAGAAGTTGCATTTTCCTATGTAAAAACCTTATAAAAAGAAATTCCCGCAGGTTGCTATATAGGCAGAGTGCGGAAATGACAAATTCCCGCAGGTTGCTATATATCCAGGGTGCGAACTTTCCGCAGGTTGCTATATAGCTAGGGTGCGGAAATTCCAGCACGTGAGAAAAACGTACGGTTTCTCGAATTTTCTAGAAGGAGAAGCTTCTTGGGTGAGGTGGCATCCGAACGGTTTGGATCTTACTCG
>WSFP011483110.1:0-15865 GCA_009831015.1 Picea engelmannii | reverse complement strand
TTTTTTTATCCTATATAGACCTTGAAACAATTCTTATCCATTGTCTCAATATCCCTTATGGGTGTTTACCATACATGTTATTCGCCTAGTTCTTTCAAAACAAGCTCTAATACCACATGATATGTCTTTGGTAGGATTATGGATTGTTTGTCTCTCCGACATCAGTATTTATTGCATAATTGAAATGTAACATATCAGAATATTATCATGGTAAGTTCAAGCTTCTTCAATCACTATTCATAAACCAACATGAATTCGATATTTAGATTTGGTTTCAATGATTTTGGTGCTAAGGCTAATGTCTAATAGAGAAAGAAAAAACATAATACAATCATGTTATTCCAATATAAACCACACACTCTATRTCTATAAATGATTAAACACAACCCTCCAATTTTGTTATGATCGATAAATAACACACCTAATTTTTCCCATTTACTCGTTGTCCTATTGTTAGATAATCCAAAGTACAAATATCATAGTTTATAAAGTTAGAATAAAATGATTATTAATTTAGAATATTAAATTAATAATCTAGAATATTTGATTAATAAATGGAGACATTTAGAAATACAATATTGTTGTAAAATATATGACTCTAGAAAGGTGTCGTATCTTAGGCTCTAAATTAGGAGTATAGTTATAAGATTGTTAAGATAGCATTTATTGTAAATGGACACTTGTTTATTTAATAAGTGATCCATATCTAGAGTTTGTTAGGACATTTATCTTATATATAACTCATTGCAAGAGTATTGTGTTGTTCGGGTGTAAACTCTTGCAAAGTCTCTTATGCAATTTCTTTTCCTATTTAATAAAAGTGTGTGTCTGAGGACACTTCTACCATTATTGTGGTATCAGAGCTCCAGTAATGCTGCTGAACCTAAGAGGATATTAGCTTATCATAGGAAGATATCCCAGCGCTACAGGCCACGAAAAAACGTTGGCACATACTCCGTCAGTAAACTGGTCAGTTTGATTTTTTGTTTAAAAAAAAAAAGAGAAGGAAAAGAATTTGTTTTTACTTCATTGGAAAACTTTGATTCACCCTAAGAAGAATCTATGCCTCTCATTACACAAAATCTTGATTGCTCTCCAGATAATTTGCATTTCTTCTGCCTGTACTATCGATCTGAGATTAATTGTTTCAGTGATTTTTTGGATTAATATGCTCATAATTCAGTTGAAATTCTTCATCTTGTTTTGAATTACATACTCTGTCAGTAAAATTAGAGCAATGAGTTGCTGTAATTAAATACCAGACAGTCTGCAAAATTGAATCGACGACTTCTGATACGCCATGTGTTTTTGCTGTGTTCAATGATCAATATGTGTTCGGCTTTTTGGACTCTCCATCCTCTGGTGTGACATTTTGCGAGCACTCCATGGAGCGGGCGCGTGTTAGTAGCTAAAAATGAGTTTGTAAATTCATGTACAGTGGTGGGGTGAGAGAGGCTCGAAATCTCGACCTCAGTGGTTTGATTCGACGTGAAGTCCGCTGGTGCATTTGGCGTGGATTAGAAGTGCCCGTGACCAGGCATAAGCTGCCTCAACAGATTTGTACTAGATTTGTTTCAAGCAGAGGAATCCATAGGCAAATATATTACAACCGAGGACATCAAAGCATTTGTGCTACATACTGTAGGATATCAAGTGATACTATAGTAGAAAAAAAGCTCACGACCACACATCTTCAACTTCTTCTTGAGATGAACAACATAACTTTCTGTTTGATTTCATATCAAAATTCATGGAATTCTCATGCTGGTAAGATTTTCTCCAAAAATGCTTCAAAAATGCAAGATGAAGCAAGCTTAGAATAGATATTTGGCGGATAATACTCTACTAAACCATTCCAGTAGCCAGGTGAGATTTTCCTTGGAGCTATCCACATATGAAATTGTTGAGAATATGTTAGTGTAATCATGTCATTGCATGTTATGCACGATCAATATCTAATGCCCAAAAATATGTATGTAATCATGTCAATAGTGGATTAAATGCATAACCAACCGGTTGAGAAGTTGCAGATCGTAGGGAGTTCAGAGCATTGTGATTGGAACACTGGAATGCTGGAACGCTGTTTTGAATCAACTTTGAAATAGTTGACATCAATATGCGTCCATGATGCCACCTCAACACCAACAAGAACGGATCTATATTCTCCAACAATTTTTGATTTGAATGTCTTTGCGAAATTCTTGTGGTATATGATTTTTTTTGATGCTGCACCCTACCAAATTGTATTTCTATACTATTGTATTGTGAGCTGAAGGATCAACAAAGGACACAAATTTATTTCTTTTAAAAAACAGTGATAAGCAGTTCACATATTTTTGGAGGTAACAAAAATTTTGTAACTCAAAGTAATTTTTTTTTTTTACTTTGAGGGGGGGCAAAATTGCCAGAGTATTGTAAAGTGTAAAATTTTGAAAGTTCCTTGGAATTTGACTAGAGCCCAGTGCCAAGCTCAGTCATTTTTCTCCTGTTTCAAAGACTATACGAGGGTCAAGGCCAAGCCCCGATAGATCATTTTTTGTGTGATGTGTCTGGTGTGTTTCTCATCTTGATATCTCTTTGCTTGATTCCTTTTTTGGTGCGAAGATTCAACACTACAATGTCGAAATTAATTAATTTGTTCTCCGACTCCAATAAACTTGAATGCACAAAATCATACAAGACATGGAAACGTCTCATTGAAAGCACTCTCATTTACAATGAACTTTGGCGTGATATATGTAAGGAAGATACTAAGCCAACTAAGCCGACAAATGCAACTACATTAGCAAAATGGGAAGTTAAAAATGCCAAAGCATTATCACTTATTAAATCTTCAGTTAATGATGAGATGTATGTTCACATTGAAAATACTACTGATGCATGGTCTGCTTTGAAAGTTTTTAAAGATTTATTTGATACTCAGCCTGAATCAAAGAAAGTTTATCTTCAATTAAAGTTTCTTCAATAGAAATTGACTGAAGGAGGTGATGTACATGAATATATTTCCAGACTTAAGAACATTAAGCAGGAAATACTAAATGTTGGTTTTCAAGCAGTAGATGATAGTTTCATGACCACAATTTTAATCGCTGGATTGCCTTCTTCCTACACATTTTTTGGAAACTTTACAAGTAACTGGAAAGTTAGATAAGATTACATTTGATGAACTAAGTGAACTATTATCTCAACACAACAAAACTTTTGGAAAGAAAAAGCAAGTTGGAGAAGATGTTTTTTTCACAGAAGCCAACACAAGTAAGTCTTCAAGTGACAGTTATAGCAACAGAGGAAGAGGAAATTTTGTACAAGGTCATGGTTGAAGCCAAAGTAGAGAAAACAATTTTCAAGGCAGAGGAAATAGTCAAGGCAGAGGCAACAGTCAAGGCATAGGGTATTTTCAAGGCAGAGGAAACAGTCAAGGCAGAGGATATTTTCACACAAGAGGAAATAGTCAAGGCAGAGGCTATTTTCAAGGCAATAGTCAAGGCAGAGGACAAACTCCACACAGAAATCAAAGCAAGGGCAGAGGACAGAATTTCGGCAGAGGGAGAGACTTTAGTCAAATTGTTTACAGAAGATGTAACAAAGTTGGTCATTATGCAGAAGATTGTCGAACTTCCATTGATAAAATCTCTAAGTTTCATCAAAACACAACACAGTTTGCAAATGATCGAAATGATGATGATTCAGAATATGTGTTTACCTCATCTTCAACATTACATATTTCCACTAATTTTCAAAGTGATTATGAAGATGCTTGGATTTTAGATTCAAGAGCATCTCAACACATGACTTTCAGGCGTGACTTCTTTTGGAATTTTCAAGAATTCCATCTTAATTCTATTTTTCTTCCAGATAATACCAAACATACTCCTTATGGAAGAGGAGTAGTTAAAGTTTATTTACCTGATATTGGAGAACGAATGATTTCAAATGTATGGTATGTACCCACCTTCAAAAAGAATTTGTTGTCTTTAGTCACAATTCGACAAGCAGGACATCAGGTGATTATGGAAGATGGCTTAGTTAAGATTAATTTAGTCAAACAAAATATGAAAACAATGATGACAGGTTATGAAGATGGAAAACTGTTAAGGATGAAAGGAATAGTTATTCCAAGACATTCAGACTTTGCAGGAACAATAAGTACAGGTATCTCCCCTATCATATTGTGGCATGTGAGATATGGACATCTCAACTTTGAAAGTCTCTCTCAACTACAAAAACAAGGGATGGTTAAGGGACTTCCCACTTTCAAAAAGGAAACTTAAAAATGTGAAGCATGCATTTATGGAAAATAGAGTCGAGAGAGTTTTTCAACAAGTTCATGGCATGAAAATCGACGGTTGCAACTAGTTCACAGTGATGTTTGTGGACCCCTAGAAACTTCTTTCGGTGGTTGCAAATATTTTTTACTTTTTGTTGATGATTTCAGTAGAATAACTTGGGTTTACTTCTTGAAGAAAAAGTCAAAAGTATTTGAAAAATTTAAGATTTTTTGTCAACTTGTTGAAAACGATGTTAAAGAAAAAATATGCACTCTCAGGACAGATAATGGCGAAGAATTCACTTCTACTGAATTCAAAACTTATTGCACAGACAATGGGATAAGAAGACATCTTACTAATTTCTACACTCCCCAACAAAATGGAGTCACAGAACGAATGAATCACACTTTGTTAGGAATGGAAAGATCCATGTTAAGCTTTAAAAGGTTAAGTTCTACATATTGGGAGGAAGCAATCCATACAACTATCTACTTAAGGAACATATCTCCAACTGCTTCTTTGGACGAAATCACACCTTATGAAGCATGGTTTGGTTTCAAACCTCGAGTTAAACATCTTAGAGTTTTTGGATCAGTATGTTATGCCTTAGTTCTGAAAGAAAAATGAACTAAGATTGACTCAAGAAGCTTGAAATGCACAATGATTGGGTATTCTGATGAGAAGAAAGGGTATCGACTTTTGTCTAATGGAAAATTTATTGTGAGTAGGGATGTAATTTTTGATGAAACTGAAAGTAAGAGTGCTGAAGAAATAGAAAGTATTCTTCAAAAGTTAGAAACTAAAGGAAATCAAAGACAAAGAAAAGTGCCAAATCAACCAAATTCACATAATTGGTATGAACTTGATTTTCCTTCATTTGAAGATGATACATCCAGTCCCATTACTCCGACAACATCATCTGGGTCTTCCAACAGTTCATCTTACTCTCCTAGCAATGACAGTTCATCTGACAATGATTCTCCACCACCATAATCTTCAACTGATCGACGAACATCAGTTTACATTAATCCAATTTACAATAATGGTAATTCAGATCCCCAAACCAGTGAACATCAACTACAAAAATGGGCAGTTCAACTTTTGAAAGATGTAAGGCCTGATGAGCAGAATAAAACATGAACAATGGGATCACACAACAATGAAGGGAATTTTTCCTTGGTAGCAAATGATTTTACTGAACCTTCCACATACAAAGAAGCAATAAAACATAAAGAATGGCAACATGCTATGGTTGAGGAATATCAAGCAATAATTGATAACAACACTTGGAAACTTGTTGATTGTCCTATAGGTGTTAAACCCATCGGATGCAAATGGGTTTACAGAATTAAATACAACCAACATGGAAAAATTGACAAGTATAAAGCACGACTTGTGGCTAAAGGTTTTGTGCAGCAGGAAGGCATTGATCATGAGGAAACTTTTGCTCCTACAACTAAATGGAATACCATCCAATTAACACTTGCATTGGCTGCTCAGAAAGGTTGGAAAGTTCATCAAATGGATGTAAAAAGTGCTTTTCTCAACGGAGACTTACAGGAAGATGTATATATGCAACAACCACTAGGTTTTGAAATTGCAGGGAAGGAACATAAAGTCTGCAAATTAATTAAGGATTTATATGGGTTAAAGCAAGCTCCCCGAGCTTGGTATATCAAAATGGATGAATACCTTAGGAAGGTTGGTTTTCAACGCAGTGAATCTGATGATACTTTGTATATTCGTCAACAGGGTCCTTATCTGGTGATTCTTATTATGTATGTCGATGATTTGATCATTACAGGAAACAATGATGATCATATTGAACAGGTGAAAAAGGAATTACATGTAGGTTTTAAGATGATAGATTTGGGACTCCTTCACTACTATCTTGACATTGAAGTATTCCAACGTCCACATCATATTTTCATTTCTTAGAGTAAGTATGTAGCAAAAATTCTTCAGCGTTTTGGCATGCAAGATTGCAAACCATCTCTTACCCCTATGGAACAAAACTTGAAACTTTCAAAATTTGAAGGGGGGGAATTGGTAGACAACACTATTTATAGACAGTTGATTGGCAGCTTGATTTATTTGACAAACACTTGCCCAGATCTATCTTATGCAGTTAGTATTCTTTCACGTTTTATGCAACAACCATGGGACAACCACTGGAATGCAGCCAAAAGAGTTCTTCGATATATCCAAGGAACAAAAGATTTTGGTCTTCTTTACAAAAAGACTAAAAATTTTGTACTTGGTGGATTTTAAGATGCCGACTTTGCCGGAAGTATTCATGATCGAGCATCAACATCATGCTATTTAATGAACATGGGTATAGCAGTAGTGTCTTGAAATTGTAAGAAACAAGCTACAATTGCTACTTCTATAGCAGAAGTAGAATACATCTTAGCATGGGAAGCAACATGTGAAATTGTTTGGTTACGCAGAATTTTACAGGACTTGGGCATTTTTCAAGCAGAAGCTACATCATTATTCATCGACAACCAATCATCCATTAAGCTTGCCAAGAATCCAGTTTTTCATTCAAAGACAAAGCACGTGGACACCAAGTATCATCATATCAGATCACTCATTGCAAAGAATGTCATCAAGCCAATTTATTGTCCTTCAGAAGATCAGATCTCTGACATTTTCACGAAACCTCTTGGCAGAATAAAATTTACTAAGTTTAGGGATGAACTTGGTATCTGTTGTAATGTATCTTTGGATCATAGGGGGGAATGTTAGATAATCCAAAATACAAATATCATAGTTTATAAAGTTAGAATAAAATGATATTAATTTAGAATATTAAATTAATAATCTAGAATATTTGATTAATAAATGGAGACATTTAGAAATACAATATTGTTGTAAAATATATGACTCTAGAAAGGTGTCGTATCTTAGGCTCTAAATTAGGAGTATAGTTATAAGATTGTTAAGATAACATTTATTGTAAATGGACACTTGTTTATTTAATAAGTGATCCATATCTAGAGTTTGTTAGGACATTTAGCTTATATATAGCTCATTGCAAGAGTATTATGTTGTTCGGGTGTAAACTCTTGCAAAGTCTCTTATGTAATTTCTTTTCCTATTTAATAAAAGTGTGTGTCCGAGGACACTTCTGCCATTAAGGGTGAACCGTTCAATGCATTTTTTTATAGCTAGAACCCATGACCTATAACCACTAATAGAAGGAAGGGTTTAAGAACATTCCAAAGCCAAAGTATGGGTTCTAAATTTGACCCAATTAATGAACCATATCCATATGCATATGCGGTAGATCGAGACAACGAGTATCCAATAGCAAATCATCTTCTGGATGCACAAACTACCTAAAGATACAACTATAAAATGTAAAGTCTAATGCCTAGATTCAGGTTCGTTAGTTTACACACACACACATATATTCCCACACTCAGTTTTATGCATAGTTTCCATTCAACACCCATTTAATAAATAAATAAGATGCATAACACTTTGGTTTTTCCATTGCTATCACAACATCCATGAAACATTAAATATAATTTTTTTTTTCTTGTATGAGAATCATTGTAGGTAATTATCATTATGGATAGCTTAGAAAACACATTGTTCGGGAATGTCTTGGTGTAGTTGAATTTGAATGAGTAAAAGGGATGGATGTAAAAGGAGTCACACCTTGAATAGTGAAAGTGTAATGAAGAGATGAGATATTATGTGTAATCCTTACAATTAAAAACCAAATACATTAACCTATTGATCAAAGAAAACTAGAAATGGGGCTATAGATGGTACTCCCAAAAGCTTAAACAAATAATACAGTGTAATACTATGTTGTATCAAGTGGTTTGCACATCGAGAAATCACAAGACAATAGTTTTATAAGTTTATGTGTAATTGGGAAATGTTGTAGGGATTTAACAATGCTAGGGATTGAGGTTGTTTGGATTCTACCAACTTGATGTGTTGTTGAACATAGCATAATGTGTGTAGTGTAGCTATTTTTCCATTAACATATGGAGTGGACTATTCCTATGCATATATCATTGAAACACCAAATTATGCGGATCCCCCCCCACCTCTTGGGGTTCGCGTGACCTCTCGGTCTAGTATCGTTCAACTATGGAGTGGAATTTTCTCTCGGGCCAATGCTGAGTCCTCAAATTCATATGCCGCAGGACTCTTTCCTGTTCCCTGTATGTGAAACCAAGTCTGCAAGGGTCCTAGCGCACCGATGAAGTCCTCCACGTGACTTCGGGATAAAACCACGGGCCAAACTCCCCTTTTAAAATCAAATTCGACATTGGCCCCCTTTTCATGGAGGAAATCACATGCAACCATGGTCTATGTCCAAGCGCCTGGCTGACAGATGCTAGTTCAGTGCTCCAGAGCTTCAGGCTCCAAGAGTTTTGACAAAATACTCTCAAATTTCCTCCGAATGCCGAATTAGGGAATAGCCAAACAACAGAGGGGATCAACAGCTCGAAACACATGCCGAGATCTACGAATCACAATAAATCTGGGTCTATGGGCTTCAGATCTTTCCGCTGCTTGACCACCACTTCCTCCCGAATACGCGAATGCTGAAGTACTTGGTATTTACATCCCACCTTCTTCCAAAAACTGACGGCTATGATGGAATTCAGAACTCCGAGCTTTGGGACTTTTCCCGTCTTAGACTGCACTTCCTCCCGAACTACGAACATGCATATCATATGACCAACACTTCACCATAGATAGGCAGTATATACTAAATATGCACTCCAAGATTCAGATATTTCCACCACGCAATACTTCTAATCCCCCGGAGTGCTGAACTAGCGAACTCATGAAGGTATTAATCAAGAACTCACATGCCCTGGTGGATGGACGACTCAGATATATTCCAGGCTTCGGGACTTTGGGAATTTCTACAACAGAACCCCTTACTACTTCCGAAATCTGAATTAGTGGAGGTCATATTTGCCTTCCACATGTCCCTCTCTGATCAATGGTTGATAAATAATTTGGCCTTCGGGCCTTTAGGACTTCTGTAACCTTAACAAATTTCACCCAATTTCCTTCGGAGTGCCAAGTCTACGAACACACATTCTGTCGCCATGTGCACCCGACGTCGACGGTCAGGATCTATTCCAGGCTTCATAAATTCAAGAATTTCTCCTCCTGTTAACATGACGACTCCAATCTGTCGAAGTTCTGCACCCCCGAACTATGCTCTATTTGCTGACACGTGGCCTTATGATCAACAACCAAGATCTGCTCTGGGACTTCGAGACTTCTCACACCAAAGTCACTCTGACTCACATTCCTTAGAATAACCAGACTTCTGGATTATGCTTGATTCGTGGACACGTGTTCTCCATCTACCAACGACTCAGATTAACTTTGGCCTTCAAGAGTTCGAGAGATTTGATTTCTCTGAAACACATGCCTAAGAACTTCCGAACATGTGAATTCCGAAGGGATTAAAGGGGTTAAACTTGTACTAATCACCTGGATCCGACGATTTTCAATGCTCGCACTTAGATTTGATGACTGAGATCTGTTATCCTCCTCTGCATGCTCCTTCTCCCGTCTGGGATAAATCTGACGGTCTAGATTTATTCTGAAGCTGATTCGAGGATTGTTGTAGCTCCCTCCTTTGCTACTCAACTTCCCTTCAAACTTGGGATATTTGAAAGGTTCCAAAGGCTACAAAATTTGTTTTCATTCGATGTAATTCTCTCACTCATGAGCGTTCGAATCCTTCAAGGTTTCAAAGGAACTTGGCCCTTTTCTCCTTCAACAAAACATTACACCCTCCTGGAAGCACGACACCCTTTCTCCTGAGTTTTAGCACTTGAAATACTTGGCCTCTGTCTCACTTCTTGCATAAAGTTTCCATAGGAATTAACGGTTTATGAAAACCACCCACACACTCCTTGCACTCCTTCCACAATCTGAACCTTAAAAGGTACTTGACCTCTGCACACCTTGCAAGGACTCTATGCACACTTTCACTATTCCTCCTGAGCTTGTAAGTGCTCAAAATTCAAAGGGTCTCGACCCTTTCTTCTCCAAATGATTTCTTACGCCCTCTCGACACTCTGCGCTTCTTCTTTTGAGATTTACCAACACTTCAACAATGTGTTGGCTTCGTGCACTACTTGCACTTTTCTTTCTTCTATGAGTCTGGGGACTGTAAAGACTCACCTGTGCACTCCTTGCACTGACTCTCATAGTATTCAATAAATCTGATGTGCACTCCTTGCACAACCTCCTCCTTGAGATTTTACACTACCCTGAGTGCAGGTGCACTCCTTGCGCTTGCTTTGTGCACTCCTTGCACTATCCCTTCTGAGCTTAAGAATAGTTCTGGTGTGCTCACCTGGCACGATCCTCACATAACTCCTAAATGATTTATTGCACACTCCTTGCGCTAGCATTTTAGAGTTCTCTAACAACTATAAGGTGCACTCCTTGCACAACTGTGAGATCCCAAAACAATTAGAAAACTATAGACAAATAATTCTATCTGTTCCTGCAAAGGGAACACTTACACACCCATAACATTCAAAAACTTACACAGAATACATTCAGATACATTTAGAAAACTCATGAAACATACACATAGTAAATCATAAAACATGTAATTTTGTTCTTTGTATTAAAATCTGAATGCTAATTACAATGTGTACAAAGCTGGACTGCAACAAAGTCTTCAACCCTTTCTCCTCTCTTCTCTTCTCTCCTCTTCTAAATGCAAACAACAAAAACCCCACTCCTCTGGGTATACATTACATACATTTATACATGAGGGGGCTTCTCGATCCTTCCCTCTAGATCACCTACTTCTTTCACATCTAATTAAATGTATCCATATCACTAAGACACTATAGTAAATACTCATTTACATATTCAGATCTGAGGTGATGCTTAGGATCTGTACAACTACAACCTATTAAACACAACTTTCCACTCAAACTGTACAATTATAGTGGCTCGACTTTCCTTGAGCCTTAAAAAATTTAACTACATTATGTTTTTAATTTAAGTTCAAAATGAGAGGGATGTTGCCTCTCTTCCCTTGGAATTCATTCCTCCTAGTGCACTGCTGCGCTGGCTCGCTGACACGTTGATGAGGTGGAGCGATGCTCCTGCATCACCAAGTCACTAAAGGAGAATGGTTTGGTCACTACTGTCCAAATGTTGGGAAGTGAGGGGATTAAAAACCAACAATCTAATTCAATTGACAATAATTCCATAGAGGACCAAATTATAGGCAGAGGGAAATGTGTATGGCCTCCTAGTGAGGCAATACAAACATGAATACTCAATAATGAAACAAGCAACAAAAAAACCTTAAATAAAAACAAAACAAAACAATCGATTATATATAATAGACACATACATTACCTTAGATAAAACATAAAGGAAAAAATCCAACACTAGATGGTGTGCTCAGACTTTATTTCTCAGCAATTGCATAATTACAATGGCGTTTTGTCTATCTGGAACATTTCAGAGTACAAATTTAGACATTTCTAAGAAATCTCTCTCTTCTCTACTAAAGAACCCCTTCTATAGCATTATGCAAAAATATATAGGAAAATTTAGCTTGCTAGGATTAGCTAGAAGGCTAGGCATCCACAACTCTTCATCTACCTAAATCCAACACTCTTCCTATAATTTGTATGTTTTGTAGCAATGGTCTTGTTCACGATTCCTTCATAATTTTTCTTTCATTGTTTAAATACTTTAATTATTTAGCGCTTTGATTGACAATGTAACACTTTGGATAAAGTGGTAGAAAATTGAACAAGTGTGTGGCCCTTCATATTTTTAATAACACCCCCCAACCTTGTCATTAAATTTGTAGCCTAGAGATTCACTTTTGTATCCATTCTTTTGATTTTGTCAAGTTTTTTCATTGAGTTTGTTGTATACCTAATCCTCATGATTATGGTATTTTGTAAATATTATTCAGGAAGAATACAAAGAGTCAGAGATGATAGGAAGAGTCATTTGGACATCTTGGAAGATGAAACCAAATGTCACTTCCTCTTGTATATATGCATGATGCGAGCTAATGAAAAATAATGTAAGTGTGGAGTCACTCATTCTCTACCCATACCTAGCCTGAAAATGACATCAAAGAAATTCTAAATCCATGATTCCCTCCTCTCTCGTGTAGGAATTGATCCAATTATTCACTCTGTGAGTCTATCTCCCACATGCATAAATGCATATGTTATTTCCTCTGTGAGTATATCTCCCACATGCAAAAATGACTCTAACTATCCCTATATGTGTTATTCTGCCTTCCTCATCTTTGTCAACATCACTCACACCCCTCATCTATAGGTGTTAGGGTTTCTTTCAAGTATAATTCATTCCAAGTTCGTGTTGGCATGATTCAACTCCCTTCACATAGCTCTCTCTTTTTTCATTGTATGGGAAACCCTTCGATGGGTATTAGAGTCAAATTCCATAGTTAACAAGAGTCTCTTCAATATCTATCTCCATCTGACAAATTTAATTATACATGTTGGTGCTAATATATTCAATGTTGCTGCTTCAATACATGTGTGTGAGCACACTGACCTTCATGACACTGAGGGGTTTAAGACCCAAGGTTCATCTAGAGCATTTCCAACAAAATCCCCTAAGAAATAGCATATCAATCCTCGACTGAGGCCGAAGAAGGTCTCACCCAAGATGCATAGAGGATCACAGAGACCATAAGGTCTTGTGTCAGGGATGGAGGATCAAACATAACTAATAGAACTGCAAATGGAATCCATGTAGCTCATACTTGATAATCTCACATGGACTAAGAATTAACACAATATATGCACATGTGTTACTCATTAACGAAAAACAAATAATATAACATAACTGGCATTGTTTTATTACTGAATGTATCCGATCATATTAGAGAGATACAACGTGCCGAATAATAGAGTTTCATAATATAATACTTCATCTCATTACTATAAAACAATGGGAATACAACAATATGCGTCTTGCACTAAAATGTAAGACTTAGACAGATACAAGACCTAGGAGACTTCTCCATACAACATAAGACTGCAATAGGCTAAGTCAAAGATTTAGTATTATTGAATTCCCCAATTCACCACCCTATTTTAAGAGATGAGAGCTATCATTTATATATATTTTTGATGGGGAGCATTGTCCTTCACTATTCTGCTCCACTCGATTGTCTTATATAATGACCTCTCACACTTCTGGTACCTGATGAGGCTCCACGTAGGTTTTCTGCACCAAGGGAAATCTTAACAACCCCGACCAAATCATATTCTAGCTACTCCATGTCTTCATATACTACTAGCAGTAATCATTTTGGGACATATCTTGGTGATTCCTTTCTTGCTTCCGACGAGATTCTTTTTTATTTTTGACGTAACTAGCAAAAATCAGACTCTCACACTCAATTGAAAAAACTTGGATCGATGCACCCTTGACCACCTTTAAACTTGGTGCGATTCTCAACAAAACAAAGTTCGATGCATGCACTATGGAATTCTTTCGTGCATCTCCTTAGGTGCCTGCAAAACTATTGGATGAGTGCAAACAAGTTTCATTTGTGCGTGCGGGAAAAAATGGACCCAAAACTTTGGGTGCTAACAAGCCCCCACTACTATTACCTAGATTTTCCTCGAGCCAACTACTTTATGGAATGATATTTGCAACGAATGACATCGTGCCCTTTATGTTCTTCAAAAATTCCATGAACTGGCACTCAAGCTCATAAAAGCGTTCTTGAAGGGATTGGGTGATCCAAACGAATGTTTCTGTGATCTCAGCTGTGACTATGGACAGAGTGATGTCCATGGTACTGAGTTTCTTAACCAAGAGGTTGGAAGTGGTGTGAAGGTTGGAAAGTTGAGTATACCAGTCCATAGATTTCTCAATCAATGAAGTTATGAGGTCTTGCATCTTTTGTTTCTATGCCCGAGAGGAAGTGATTTCCTTCGTTCATGTAGCCACAACATTCATAGCCATGGTACACTTTTTCAGGGGTAGAGAACTAACGTCTTAGTTTTTCTGCAAAACCTCATCTTGCAGGGCTCGAGTATGATAAAAGAGAGTTGTGAGTTCTATGGGGTTTGTTAAATAGTCCCACAGATTAAAACTTTGAGTGAACAGATTGGTAAGTGTTCGGTTAGGTTTCCACCGTTCTGAATGACTTTGGCTTCTTGGGAAATTTATTGTTGGAGAGAAAATTATTTTGGGGAGTCATGTTGTAGCTGGTATTGGAGTGCATTATTCTGTAGTTGTAGTGCTCACATATGCTCGTCGATTGATTTCATTTTCTAAAGGGATGGAAGAGCTAGTTGCTCTGAGGCCATATTGGGGATGCGGGAACATGTCTCACTCAGAGTGGAGACCAGTGCCGAATGATATGTACGCAGTGAGGTATATCGACTCTGAGTGTCGGCATGGGCGGTGATTTCCACCAAGTGCCACTCCTGCAGTGCTTTCCGTGACATTCATTGTGTAACTGAGAGTGGGTGGTATTATGACTAGACTTCTCTTGTTCCAAAATGATATGGTCTTGGGTGATTTCCTACTAGATAGATTGCTGGTATTCCCTCCACTCATGGACCAGGAAGGTGATAAAATGGGGGATGTCGGCTATAGTTAATTGAGACAAATATAGGCTGGTTGGGTCTGAATTAGGTGGAATTCGTACAAGGGGATCAACACAGGCCATTGAATGGGAAATAGGTTCGACTGGAGGTGAGGAGAATTTCTAGGCCATAAGTTTCATTTTCATGCTCATATCATTGTGGGATACTTTCTATTTGGCTAAGTGTGTAGATATTTCTTTCAATAACTTCTCGACTTGTTGGGGTGAGCTATGCAAAATTTCTTTGGTTGGGTGATGGGGAGAGGTGCGTTGGCGTTTACTAGAGATGGAGGGGGGGTTAAGTTGATGTGCGACCAAGGGGTTTCTTCGATGACCAGGGTTGGATGAAGAAGAGAGGGGGGGTCATCAAGAGATTCATAATAAATGGTTATCTACATGAGGCTTTGAGTCTTAATGCCTCACTTACGCTTTTTAACTGGAGTTGTATCCCGATCATTGTGATTGGGGAGTGGGGAACCCTTAGCAGAATGGTAATACTCTGTGTTCTTCATTTCGGGAAACGATCGATATGATATGGATCCCACTTAATGGATTTCTTTGAAGGGGGGCCGTGTTGAGGCTAGCCATGACTCCACTTCTGTGATAATATCCCTTTCTATGATACATAAGGGAAGAAAAACCTCAGTGCTATCTGTAGCCACATGGGGATATATGATAACATTATGGAAAATACATTTGAACAGTACGTGATGCTCATACCTGGTAAATATGTCGAGATACAAACTCTTTCATTTGAAGTGTTTAATGGCTGGGTGTACCACTGATGGAAAGAATCCGAAATGCGCTCCCGGGTGTCTGCATTCTTGGAGTGTTGTAAGGGTAGGAATTGGGGGGAAAAAATGAGTGTGTAGCTGCCATGTCAATGGTAAATCCTGGCGACAGTTTCCATAGGACCATACTAAGCAGCATAAGAACCCAACTATAATGAAATTCTTTTTCCTCATCTTAC
>WSFP011483109.1:0-15865 GCA_009831015.1 Picea engelmannii | reverse complement strand
TCAACCTTGTAGGTTGAGGTGTTTTAGAAGAAGGAGCATTATTCTCTCTATAGATGTTAGGATTGGTCCTTCGAGTAGCCATAGCCATATTTTTACTTTCAACATTTCTTGCCACCTTAAATGCATTCTCCAATGATTTGGGTGCCCAAAGGCGAACCTCATGTTGAATGTTATCCTTTAAAGTTCCTATGAATACATCAATCAAGTGCTCATTTGGAATATCTATTACCTTTATATTCTATCTTTGGAAGTTCTCAATGTGCTCGATAACTGAACCCTTTTGCTTGATATTTATCAATTGGCTAAAGAAGGTATTGCTCCTTGTATCCTCATAGTGTGCTATTATTTCTTCTGTGAAAATTGTCCAAGTGACGAGTGATTTGCAAGAACAAAGCCATCGATACCATACAAATTGATTGGGTTCTAAATATAAAGAAGCAATTCGTACCTTTTGTGTATGTGGCACATTATGTAGATTAAATAATTTATCCATCTAAAGTATCCATGTGATTGCGTCCTTGCCATCAAACTTCCTCATATAGATCTTAGTAACATTGTTGGTATTCAACCCAAAGTTGGAGTTTCTCCATTCTTGATTCACCTTCCTTGTGTCCTCATCATGAATTTCATGGGATACATTTTCACTTTCAGGTGTCCTCTCTATTAGGAAATTTTTCAATCCTTCCATGATCTCCCCTTTTAAACCATCCATCTTAGTATCCAACTTAGCTTCCATTGAATCCATCATCTCTTGTAGTTCACCTTTTGTTACTATCTTCTTTTGTAAATCATTTATGTCCCTACGCATTTCTTCACCTTCATCAAGAGTCCAAGTAGGACTGTCTGGAGGCTTATTTGGTGTAGAAGTTCCCTTTTTTGGTGGCATGTTGGCCAAGTATCACTTTAAACCTTGATTTTGAGGTGGTTCTGGTAGACAATCTTCCTTTTATTGTATCTCCAAAATTTCGGCCCTTCTGAGTATGAAATTTTATTTTTTGTAGGTCTCTGATATTTCTTCTCTTCAATGCAATAGGTCTGATAAAAATTGGATGTGCCAAGTGGAATTTACGGTAACTTCCCCGCAACTTGCTGAGTTTTGGCCTTTTCAGGAGATCTCACTTGTATAGCGTGCCCCACACAAAATAATTGATATAAAATTCTGAAACACGTACCAGAACTACTACGGGCTATCCACTATCCAATGCAACTAGTATCACTCAATTTGGATACTCTAGGAATAATTTATGATTGTTTTACCCGAAACACCTGCTTGAGACTAGTTAATAGGACTAGTCAGATACCCTATCTTCCACAGGGTGTATCTACAAATTTAAGATGACCCAGAAGAGGAAATTGCTACCATAGATACCTTACTAATTTTTGACAATCGCCTTTGGATTTCAGGGTCTAAAACGTTACATAAAAATTTTTATAGCGAAAATTACGCAATGACTCAATTCCAGATGATTCCAGAGCCCTATATTACAAAGGTTGTATCGTCGAAAGTATAAGGCCTCAGGAGATGAAATTTTAAGCCAACGTATCTTGATCTGTCTACTAAATATCCTCCAAGACATTCCTTCTTAATCATTGTAGAAAAAAAGTTATAGCAAAAATTCCACAATGTCTCATATGTAGCAGCGAAACCCCAAGACCTTGAGCTCTGATACCATATGTTAAGAACCAAATATCAATATAGCATAGAAAATCCTCAGAATAAGTACTCAATGCCTTGAAAAAGAGAGAATTTCAGATAATAAGCCTCTTCGAGGGGGAAACCTCCTTTTACCCCAGATAAATGTTCAAGTACAAGATGATTCCAAATGAAAATGTCTCCTTGGTATATATAGGAGACTAGGAGGTATAATTACAACTAATGGAATAAAACCGACATAAATAAAATAACATTACTAATGTAATATTCCCCAATTAAGGGGTAATGAGCCAATATTAGGGATTAATAGAGTTCCTTCCCCTCTTCCCTCTTCCAAGTATAACATCCTCAACCAACTGGCTAATATCAAGGCCAATGCTACTCTTTTAGACATGGTTGTCATCCCTGAACAACAAAAGCATATTAATAATTTTATGGAAGGAAAATATCCCACCATAACCAATCTTTGTGAAGAGGAAAAATAAGAGGATCCTGCTGTAAATAAGATAGGTGTAAATAATTTTAGACATCATGTAAAAAACCCTCCATTTTTCATTTCTGTAAAAATTATGGATAAGATAGCCCATTGTTTCCTAATTCAAGCCGGTTCGGTTCCAAGCGTAATGTAAAAAATCATCATGGAAGAGCTAGTCTTATCATGTATTAAGGAAAATTCTAGAAGCATGCTCTCTTATAACAATCTGCACCAGTCAAAAGTAGGTGAAATCAAAGACGAAACTTTAGTTCTGTGTGCACATCCTGAAATAAGGAGAACCCTCAACATCCAAGTAATTGACAGGCCGATAAACAATTATTCTATTATCTTAGGAAGAGACTAGAAATCCCTAACAGGTGGATATCTTTCACTTGATGGAACACACTTATCCGTTCCTCGGAATGGAAAGAATATTATAGTCCTGAGAGAAGGAAGAATTTCACAATACATAGAGAGCATTCCTCAACCAAATGTAAACTATCTCAAGGAATACTTAGGGGTGTACTCTATATTTGCTAATGAGAGTGACACTACTTTAGAACAAATTGATTTAGAATACGGTATGTGGCACATGCATTTCGATGGCTCATGCTCAAACGAAGGTAATGGAGCTGGCATTATCTTGTACTTACCTATAGGTAAAATCCATAACTTTTCTTATATGTTAGAGTTTGCTTGTACGAACAATGACATTGATTTTGAAGCCTTACTGCTAGGCATAAAAAATGGTTATAACCTTGGTTGCGACCACCTTACAATTTTTGGTGATTTTGAACTTGTTGTGAACCTTGTGCATAAAATCTATTCTCCTAGAAATAAGTTTATGAAACACTATGACCAAGATTTCTGGGTGCTTATATCAAACCTATTATCATTTAAAATCACTCATGTTAAGAGAGAACTTAATTTGATGGCTGATAGGTTAGCTGTATTTGCGACATCCCCTACTCGACAACTTCTACCTCAAAGGCCTAATTGTACTTTTCAATCTTTATATCTTCCTCACATTCCATATAATGTATAACCATGGTAGGTTTTTCCTAATGATGAAGGAATCTGTGCTTTCATACAAAATGAACCGTTTGAGCCTAAGGAAGTCATATCTATGGAAGATGACAAATTCCCAAAAAGATTGACTTGTCTTGAGAGTTCATTTTTGTCGAGTGATGGGAGAAACAAAGAAACATGTAAGAAATAGGAGTCGAAAAGGAAAGTGGGTGATACCATTTCCTTGAACCTTAGGACCTATAAATCTCCAAAGATGTTTAAACTAGGTGCCCAATGTTTCAATGAATAAAAGGCAAAATTCACAGAACTATTACGTGAATTTCAAGATTTTTTTGCATGGTCATACGAGGATATTCGTGGTTTTGATCCTTCTCTCATACAACATGCCATTCCTATCAAGGAAGGGATAAAACCATTTAGGAAAAAACAAATACCCATTAACCTCACACTTGAAGCTACTATTATAAAGGAGTTGGAATTTTTTTTGAAAGATGGTATAATCTTTCCAGCTAAGTATTCTAAGTGGGTTTCAAATTTGGTTCATGTTAGGAAAACAACTGGTTAGATTCGATTATGCGGTGATTTTCGCACATTGAATAGATCTAGTGTAAAAGATCATTTTCCTCTCCCTAATATGGAAATGATTTTGCAACATGTCGCAGGGTCACAAATGATGTCCTTACTTGATGGTTTCTCTGGATATAATCAAATCATGGTAAAAAGGACCGATATATACAAAACCACATCTACTACACGTTGGGGCACATTTGCTTATGAATTCATGCCTTTTGGCTTATCTAATGCAAGTGCCACCTTACAGAGAGCTATCCAAATAGATTTTGACGATCTGATCGGTAAAATTATCCAAGTATATCCTGATGATTTGAATGTCTATTCAAAGAGTCCATTGGATCACTTTGATCATCTTAGGAAATTTCTCATGCGATGTAAAAAAATCAGCATTTCCTTAAATTCTTCTAAATATATTTTTGGCGTCACCAAGGGAAAGATCCTTGGACATATTGTTTCTGATTCAGGAATAAGCATAGATCCCGAAAGGATTGTTGCTATCCCGAACCCTCCTGCCCCCACTTCCAAAAAGGAGGTTCAAGCCTTTATGGGTATTATCAACTTTGTCCACAGGTTTGTTACTGATTTTGCTTTAAGGTTAAACCGATTCATAATCTTTTAAAGAAAGATCACTCCTTTTCTTGGACAGATGACGTCGAAAATGCTTTCTTAAGGATTAAGAAGGAAATCAGTTCTGCACCGGTTCTGGCGAAACTAGACTTTGAGAAATATTTTATCATATACACTAATTCCACGGAGGAAGCAATTTCTTCTATCCTCTTACAATGTGATGATCAAAATAATGAGAAACATGTATCTTACATGAGCCAAAGTTTATCCGATGAAAAATTCAAGTACTCTTATATTGAGAAACATGCCTTTTCTTTTGTTAAAGCTGTAGAGAAAATTTTCCACTTTATCTTAGGCAAACACACATAGGTAAAAGTCCCTTTGCCTACTGTCAAGTTTTTGATTTCACAAAATTATCTTTCAGGGAAGCTTTCACACTAGCTTGCAAAAATCCAGGAGCATGATTTAACCATCATAACTTCAAAAAAAATTAAGGGACAAGACTTAGCCCTTCACTTAGCTCAACATGTTGAAGCAAGTGAAGAAATCAATGATAAAGATAATCCTCTTTCAACATT
This sequence comes from Picea engelmannii, assembly GCA_009831015.1. NCBI lineage: Eukaryota > Viridiplantae > Streptophyta > Pinopsida > Pinales > Pinaceae > Picea > Picea engelmannii. Next base: position 10,989 of record WSFP011483109.1, on the reverse strand, counting down.
GTTTTATATTGAGAGTCAAACCCTTTCTATAGCTGAACATCCCTAGTATAAAAATCTGGCGTATTACTTGCAATATCAGAAATGCCCAGATGACTTAGATCTACATCAGAGGAGAAGACTTTGTATTGAATCTTCCAAGTATATTATTTTAGGATACTTTTTGTTCAAAAGGTTTGCTGATGGTGTATTATTTCGATGTGTGAATAATGAGGAAGCACAAAAATCATTACAGGAAACTCATGTATCAACAGATTCTGTTATTCACATTGGTGGCCACTTTTTAGCTAAAGTTACCGCTTTTAAAATCATCATAAATGGTTATTATTGGCCTTCAATTTTTCAAGATTCTTATAAATTCGCAAGGTCTTGTGACAAGTGCCAAAAATTCAGTGGGAAAGAGCGTCTTTCTTCTATGCATTTGCAACTTGTTCTCCCCGATTTTCCTTTTTCTAAATGGGGCCTAGACTTTATTGGTCCTATTAATCCTCTGTCTTTCACAGGGCAGGTTTTTATTTTGAAACCACTGATTATTTCACTAAGTGGACTGAAGCTATCCCTCCTAGACACTCACATGTAATTTCTTTCCAGGAAACAAATATCTTCTCTAGATTTGGCATTCATTTAGAGATTATTACAGATAATGGTCCCGCTTTCATTTCCGCAAAATTGACTCAATTTTTAGCTAAGTTGGGAGTCAAAAATTTCACTTCATCAGCGTACTACCCTCAAGAAAATGGGCAAGCCAAGTCTACTAACAAAAATCTGGTTAGGATCATAAACAAGCTCATTGAATATAAGCCTTGTCAATGGCACACCCTCCTCACTTACGCCCTTTGGGCAGATCACACTACCACCAAGGTAATCACATGTTTCACTCCCTTCCAGCTTGTTTATGGTCAAGAGGGTATTCTACATACTAATATGGAACACTCCTCCCTATGGCTGATGCTACAGATTGAAGAATTAAATTCTTCCAATATCCTTGAAAGGATAAATGCGCTATTATCCTTAGAAGAACAAAGAATGTTTTCCTTGGAAAACATAAAGAGAAGACAACAAACTGTGAAGAAATATTTTAACAAATGCGCAAAAGATGTCAAATTTAAAGTAAATGAGAAAGTCTTTCTTTGGGACTCATCCCATGCTGACAAAGGAAGACATTTAAAGTTTCAGAACTTATGGCTAGGTCCTTTCAAAATCATTTTTTTTCTAGGCACAAACTCTTATATTTCAAAAGATTTGGAAGAGCGGTTGTTTTCCTATAATACAAACGATTCCCACTTGAAACATTATGTGGAACCAACTTGATTGATAAACTCCATATGGAAATCATTGTTGTATATAGCTTTTTCTTTTTCTTTTTTATTTTTCTTTGTTTAATTGATTGTTCAATTTCTGTTGTTTCATTTTATTTTATTTTGCTATTTTATGCTTATCAGAAATAAGTTTTGGATCCGTTTTGCCACACCAATGCCAATATGCAAGTATTGTTGATCAATAACAATAAAGTTACACAGCTGTCACAATGTCCTCCTTTTAGACATCACTGAAAGTAATTTTTTCTTCCAATACTGCTGTTAGATAGATGATTTGATTTTCTTCCCTATTTTCTGCTATCCCTTTCTTCCCCCCATCTTGAGATTCAAAAGGGCATACCAAAAAATTTCTCCTTAAAAAAAAGAAACACTTTTACTATGACTGATTGAATGTTATGCATACAAGACCAAACCTCCTCATACGTACCACTTTCCATGAGTTATTCCGAAAATCCCGTCTCATTATTTACCTTAAACCATATTTCCCCCCCTGTTGCATAATCATTCTAGTCAATATTTCTTTGATCTATGTTCGCTAATCCGCGAAACCAAACATTATGAGTTCTTGATCTGTTGGAATTTGATTTCCTTGTGGAGTCGCCGGTTTGTTGATGCCCAAAAACGCAACATAGGGTACCTACTTGCAAATGATTGCAAACACCTTATGAATTATTATTTAACTATATTTAATAATATACTAATAGGTGGGACCCTTGGTATTTGGTATAACTTGTGTGACTATGACGAAGAAACAACACTTATGATTTGCATGTTTATGAGTTGGATGATATGAGACCTATAGTTTATTTGCATTTAAAATATCTATTAGAATTATTAATCAAATATGATGTTAGGGGCGATATGATTTAAAAGGGAATGGTTTTATTTTTATATAGCACTCACAAGTATTATTATGTTACATTTATTTTGAGGAAGGACCTAAACTCCATGCTTAAGTTGTATGTGTGATGTGGTGACTTGATGCTACAAGGGTACACACATTGTTTGAATAAGAAGTAAGTTTGGAACATGGTATCCCTAGCAAGTATTTGAGATATGTTATATTGGGGTTTTTAAACAAGTGTTGCACACATTGGTTTAATTGTAAGTTTGGTTGTGATTTGGTATCCCTAGCAAAGTATTGTTATATGTGAAATGGGAATAATAGCAAGGGTTGGAGAATTTGCAAAATTGGAACATTGGTATAGTCAACCTACATTAAGTTGATTTGAATGTTAATGGTTGATGAGTTGAATAGTGGGCTTGCTCGTATTGGCCATGAATGAAAAATTGAATGTAGAAGCGACGTGCAGTAAATGCACGCCACTCTAACTCACCTTGAGCCCGCCACCCTAGTCATTTTTCATTTTCTCTTGTTGGTTGTTGTCGCTCCGCTTTGATCGTCGTGGAGAAGGTATATAGGCTGGTCGTTTCTCCTTAGAAATTTTACATAGGTATGGGGTTTTATTTCTTTTCCATCCATGAAAATTCGATATTCTCTTTAAGTCAACAGTTGGCTCTTGTTTGCTCACGGTCTGTGCATTTCCAAAGTTGTTATATGAATGAATTCAAACTGTGTATTGGTCATTTTCAAGGTTTTGGTTTCCTGTGGTCGTTGTATTTGAATCATGGCATTGAAAAGAAGTGTGGTGTGTTTTGATGTGTATAGTTTTTCACATTTTTGTTATGGAAAAGAATATCGATGGGAAACTCCCGAGCCTGCCTTGCCTCTGGTTCCTTGTTTTGGGTTTCTTCCCTGTTCGAAGTAGTTATCCCCGCTTCTTACTTGTGAGTTATTTGGACACTCTTCCTATCTTTGAAGTTGTGGTTTTCATGGCTATTGTGCCCATGCCTTGGTCACTACTCTGTGAGTATTAATGTGGAATTTTGTGAAGGATTAAACTTTCCATGCTCCTTTTTACCAAAGCCTTAGTTTGTTAGCCCGCTTTCTTATACCACCTTGATGTCCACTGTTGCGTATGGAACCCTGTGCATTGGAAATTTTCATAAAATATAACCAACCCAGAATTGGGAAGAGGCAGTGTTTGTGCTCCTTTTGGTCATGGGTTTAGTGGATTATTTGTTGTACACAAATGGATAGAATGTTAAAACCACTCATTTGTATGGTAATAGGGTCTGTCCTGTGGAGATATTGGGGTGATGACATCATTGAAAAATCATTATTTAATGGTTACAACCTACTTTGTGTCCCATTTGGTATGAAAGGAATACCTCTGTGTATGAATTATATATGCGTTGAATGAATCTTGCAGACCAGGAAGAAAGATAATTTTGGAAACATTGTTACTTGAAGTCTCAATTTGGAATTATGTTATATGGAGGGATCCCTTTTGTGGCCACTTCATGGAACCTCGTAGTGATTTTAATGTACTGGTGTTGATATCGGGAACCACAGTCTATCCATTACTTGACTATTGGTTGTGTTTATTTTAATTATTGTGGCGATGTGACCCCTCGACCATGTTGCACACAAGATATGTTATTATTGTTGAATGTTTATTGAGAAAAAACATTTTAAAATGATTCCTATGAAATGAAACTTCTAGATGCAAATGAATACCCTGGAAGTGAAATCTCAGTTCTGGAATTTTGGAAACAGTGTTGAAGTTCAATTTTGAAATAGTGAAGAAGTTTAAATTTTGATGTCGAAAATGAAATTGTTTGATATATGATAGAATGATATCCATGGGTTTCCCTTCCATTATACCATTTTACGCAAAATACACTCCCTGCATTATCCCAATTACATTTTTCACTCCCTGTTCCGTTGTTACTCAGTTTTTTAAAAGAGAAAAGTCTGTGAGGAAATGAAACAAATGATCGATGATTGATATTTTGGGAGCTAGTTGTATACAAAGTTTGACTGTTTTATTAATTGATTGAACAATATTAATGAATATTTCCCTTCCATTATATCATTTTATGCTAAGTACAAGCCTTCCATACTCCCAATGACCCTATCAATTCCCTGTTCGTGTGGCAATTAATAAATATTTTTTTTATGGATTGATTGCATGCATCATGTAGTAAATAATAGAGACAAATATTGTTTTATTTAAGTAGAGTTTCATGTATGCGTTATTAAGAACTTTTCATGACTAGTTAAATATTGCTACATGATGATTTTTTTTAGTAGGGGAAGTAATGGATGAAATAATAGAGGCAGAGGTAATTGGCAGCGAGGCCATAGAAGGCCTCCGTTTTCTATTCACTTTGATGTTGATACACAAGAGTTAAAACAACTATTTCAAGCTGGGTTTTTCAATTTGGGTTGCCATGGTATATTGCATCCTCGACCTGACAGACCCCTATTTCAACCTTCTCAGAATTTTCCTGGGATTTCTATTCCCCCACATGTGTCAATGCAACTCCAAGTCCCCACTAATGATGATTGGAAAGAAATTGTCCACCAGCCTATCTCTCACCACTGAGGTTGGCCCACTGGTTCCTTACCTTTACCACCACCAATTAATTCCAATGTTCAAATTGATCCTAATGTTTTGCCAATAAAATCGTCACACGCAAATAAAATATTAAAAACTAATATCCCACAACCTATGCAAGACAAAGGAAAAGAAGCGACCTCCCCCTCTAGTCCATCCACAAAAAATTCTAAGTCTATGTCTTCACGTCTCCACCTGAGAGATGATTGATCCCATGTGATCAACGCCATACATCCCCAAGGGTCTAACCAACCAAGGGCTACTCAAGAAAATTCAATTTGAGATAGAAGTGAGAAGAGACAATATGATTAGCAAAGAAAAAAATATGGTTTTTAAAAGTTTTTATGATTTTTAGTGATGAAGACAATATAATTTTCAACTTTTTGGGACAACAAACTTTATTTTGGATATTTTTGTGGATAAAATGGATTTTTTGGGGGGATATGTCTTTAAATTTTGTTGATATTTAAATATTCGATTCAAAGGATATAATGGGAGCTACAAGGGTGTTATATAATCCACATGATAAATTTTGTATTTAATATGTGATGATTGGAAAAATAATGATGGGAGTCACAAGGGGGTCCCACCTATTTAGTAATTATTAGATAAACCCTTATTTATATATTATTATTAATTATTTCTCCCTAAACTAATTAATTAAGTTAATTTGACTTAACTAAAGGAAGTAGTTGAACTACCTCAACTTATTGAGAAAGAATAAAGGTTCAATGAGAGGAGGAGACAAGGGAAGAATAGAAGGAGAAAGACAAGACTAAGGTTTTCTCTTTAGTTAAATGAGATAGATTCAATTTTCATTCATTTATGAGTTTACTTGAAATCCTAATCCTCTTGTTGACAACAAGGTCTTATTGAAGGAAACAAGGTTCAAAAATGAATCATAATTTTCAGCCGCTTGTTTTAAAGGTGTTTGATTCATCCTTGATAGTCTGTGTATTCTTTTCTGTTTGTGAATTAATTTTCATGGATGATAAAGGGTATATTGTAGAGTCAAATGGAAGCATTTTTGTTGCAAGTTGATCCAGATCATTAATTTCAGTTTTATTTTACTGTCGGAGTCTTTTTGTATGGTTCCCATTAGAGACCTCTAAATATGACTTTGGTCCATACCCTCGCAGGGGTTTGTAAAGAGAAATACACTTTTGTATCTCATAATGAAATAAATCAGATTATTGTCTTGTCTCATACATGTGTTTTCATGACTTGGTTCCTCCTTTCGCTTTTGGTCTCCATGTTTACTTTATTGTAAAAGATGTATACATTCTTGTAGCTTTGTATAAATTTTATTTTTACATTGCAACATATACAAATCATAAAACCAACCGTAATCCTTGTAATTAATACTTGGAGGTTGAGTGAATGTTTTGAGGCTATAAACCCCGGGTGACATTCCCAACTATCTTGTCCTAGCCAGGCAAGATCTGAAAATGATTGAGTAAGGTGTTCAATACCTTTTCCTCAACATCGACCTATCATGTCCATGAATATTTAGTGGTATGACATTACCATCATCTAGTCACCAAACCAGGGTAATGGCCCTCAGTTGCATGGCTAAGAGAAAGGGGGTCTCATCACGAGCTAACCTTTTCATTTCCACTAGGTGTTTGTGGGTGACATTGTCATTATTTGGACACCACACCAGGGAAGTGGCCTTCAAACTTTCCTTAAAATTATTAAAGATTGAAAGAATGCCAAGTAATGGGCTTAGAAAAGTGCATTGCGGAAGAAGGTACCACACAACCTCTACAAAGGCACCCATGAATGAGACACCATGTCCTATCGTATGTCATGAGCCCTATGCCCATTGAGTCTTGACCCCAACCACCTCACCCACTTTACATGGCTTAGAGAGGGATCTCTTGGAAACTTTCCTTGACCTAGGGAAAGATCTACCCAATAGAACACCTCGTCAACCCTCCATATCCAAGCTTGACAAGTCACATAATGTCTTTGAGCAATTAATTGTTTGATATAATGATCTTTAATGCACATGCTCAGGTGGATCATTTATTGATTGGATTCACTTATCATTATGTTATGACTTGAGATCCTTGGAGGGCATGCTTATTTGTCTTTGCGTAACCTAGTTGGTGGACAGTTTTGGAAGAACAAGCCTAGCTTGGGATTCCTTGGGGATGCAAGCCCATAGGTTGGATGCCATGGGTCCACATGCCGAATCACAGAGATGAAGCTTTGGAGACCTATATGATGATTAGGAAGACCTTTCCCACCCATCATGTGCAAAACAATTTTTCTAGGAGAGGAAAAACGTCACCCTTAGAGGCTTGACGTCTTCTTGCGGGATAGGGTTTGGTGGTGAGACATGGATGAGTGGATGTTTGGGTGAAGGAAGGCCTTGATATTGGGAGAGAGTCCATGGATTGAATAAATGTGGCCTTTGTAGGCATATCCATGATGTAACTACCCCAACGACTTGATCAAGAAGACAAAACGTTCCCTAAAGGGAAGACGTCACACCCATTTTGGGGTTTTATTTGTGCAAAAGTGAAATTTAAATGAATTGTTTAATATTACTTTTTTAAGGGGGTAAGATTAGGGTTTTGACCCCTAGTCTTGTGGTTTACCCCTAAATATGTGGACAAGTCACCTTGGTGACATTTTTTATAAATAAGAGATCATAAGATCTCGTTTTAACATAACTATCCCTCTTGTGAGAAGTACTTGGTCTAAAAATTTTTGCTATCTTTGGAAATTTTTCTCTCTTAGCTCTTGTTTATGGATATCTCTTGATTTTATGGTTTATGGAAGTGATGCACTAGCTTTGGAAGGATTCTCTCTTGCTATTGTGGTGGATTATCTTAGCATTTTTCCTTGAATTGGTATGGTTTTTACTTTCATACTATCATTTGTTTCAATTCAAGGTTATTTTGCGAGGACCTAGGTGGGAAGTATAAGGGAATACACCCCCACCATAGTCTTCATCATTTTATGCTTCATATTATTATTTAAACAAGGGTTTTCTAGTTGAATTATAAGGGCCTACACCCTCTTAGCTTAAAACCCTAGCTAGAGAAACTTTCCTTGGGGAGTAAAAGGGTTTACACCCCCAAGGAGGTAGTTTCTTTAGCTCTTTATTTGCATGAAACCATTAACCAAATTGTTAAGATCACTAGTCATTTATTATTGCATTGGAGAAACAAAATCGTTTCCTTGGAAAACGTAATTCTACAAGTTTTGATTCTCTCTTTTTGGGGAAACGTTCCTTGATCCTTTGACTCTCTTTCCGCATTGAGGCATCCCATTTTTCCCAATAGTTTTTTTTCTGCTCTAAATTGTTTCCTACAGCCATAAGGCTGCAAAAAACCCTAACCCTAGACCACTAATATCTCACAAACTAACCCTAAGAAACCCCCCAAACTTCACTCACCTAATCTACTAATTAGGGTGCAATTTTTAGGCTAATTTGGGGCACATTTTGATGGTTGATTTTTCCATTGTACACCTTTGAATGCTACATCCATAAGACTGATAATTTACTGCAGAAAATCACTTCATAACAACTCTCTTATTTATTCTCAAAGTACTTCACATAATTCATAGTCAATTGCTGATTTTCTTTTGGATTCCTAACTAGTCTTGCATTTACTTTATGCTGATTTAGATATATGTATTTGCTGATATACATTAGTTACTAACTGATGTTATTAGAGAAAATAAGCTTCAAATTATTTTACCCTTGATTATATTGCAACATATACTTGTTTTTCTTGTGTCTCAGGCATGTATTCACACTTGGCGGGTCACTCAACCTACTTGAAAACCCTTGGACCTTCTCAAGACCTCTTACCTCACTTCTAAAGTGATGGGGAAACCTGCCTATGGTGACAGTGGGTAGGTTACCTCTTTGGTTGTAGCAATTTAGTGGTTGGATCGGGCATTTCCTAACCTACAACTTGTGCGATAACATTTTGGCATCGTTTCCGGGGAGAATTTTGAATCCTCTTCGGAGCCCTAACTACACTTTGGAATGCTATCCCAAAGACTTTCCCTTAGCTTTCCTAGAGACTCCATCGAAGGAACATTCCCTTTCCACCTTTCTCGATGAGATCATTTTGAAATTCATCTGGAAACTCCACCTTCCCATAACCTTTTCTTTCCCAAACCTTTTCCTGCTGGGAGGTTCAAGCCTTCTAAATTCTATCAAAGAAGGCCTCCTCTCAAGCCTCCCGTTGTTAAAACCATTTTCCATAATACCCTTCATCTTGCTCCAATGGATCACCCTTGGGAAAAAGACCTCTACAAACCCCTTAACATGGCCAATATCTAAGGTTACCCTAATACAATGCCAAAGGAAGTAAACAAGTGGTTTCCAAAGTTCCTAGGAAACAATGTGATAACCACTGAAGATCATCTTTATGTCATGGGTTGGGACATGGACAATGCAGGTATTGAGCATGAAGATGTGGCGATAAAGTTATTTTCCTCATCATTGAATGAAGAAGCCCTTTATTGGTTTATAAGATTCCCTGACAATCATCTCACATCTTATGATGCTTTTTCCAACTCTTTCAAGAATAGATGGTCAACAAAGGAATATGCTGGAACACTTGGGGCTCAATTTAATTAGATAAAGAAAAAGGAGAATGGGATGGTAAAGGAATTCAATTCCATATTTGATAGGTTGTACAATCAAATTCCAATAGATTTCTGTCCTACAATATCATAAGTTTGTCTCCTTTACATGAATTCTTTTTAAGGGCAGTTTCGATTTATTCTCAAAGACAAGAAGCCCACATCATTGGCACTAGCCAAAGAGTACAATGTCGATATTGAATAAAACCTTCTTGATTCAAAGGTATAACCTTTTCACTACCCTTGTGTTAGAGCAGAAGCAAAGACTAAAGTTTCCAACAACAATGCTCCTGATCCAATTGCTCCCTTAACTCAAAAGATAGACCAGATGAATACTCAATTTGTTTAGTGCATAATCAACTTATGAGTCATATGACTACAATGGAAAGAAATCAATCTACTCCCAGACCATAGTTTTACAGACAACAAAAAGATGCCACGGGTTGGAAATAAAGACATGAGGAAAAGGCCCCAAATACTTTGAAACCTATTGGGAAAATTGATGTAGAATATTGGTTCCTCTGGTGCCAAGAACTCCACAGGGAAGATGAATTTCCCCAAGGAGACAAAGATTATTCTGATGATATGAACTTCATTGATATGATTTTCATTTTCTAAGAAGAACGGGTTTCCCAAGAGCAGATCAATGAATACAGAAGAAGAGGAGAAAGGGAGGGGAGTTCCAGGCCTTGAACAAATTGGTAGATGATTAGAAGAAGGAATTAAGGAGGAGGAAATATCTGACCTACACTAGAAGAAATAAAGCTTCAACCCCTCCATCACAACCTGATACTCATCTTCCATCAAAAAATAAGGTGTCTCCACCACCTCCACCTCCGATATGTGAGTTTCTTCCTAAGCCAACTCCTATAGATGATATTCAATTAAATATAGATGTTGCAAGCATGTTTGGAAAACTAAATATGATGGTCCCAATAACAGATATGTGTAAGATCCCTTCTGTAAAAAGGGAAGTTTTGAAATTCTTGCAGGTGCCAAATGAGAAGGAATATCCTCCCATCATCTTAAACACTATGTACCTCGATCAACCAAGGGATAAGAACCCTCCTTTATATATTTCATTAGGCATGAATGGCCTCCACTTGAAAAACTAAATGCTTGATTCAGGGGCCTCAACAAATGTCATGTCATTGAAGGTAATGAAACAACTTGGTTTGAAGAAAACTCAACCTTATGGAAATGTTTTTGGTATTGATTCATGGAGGGTCAAGGTCTTGGGGGTCTGTGAAGACATTGAGTTGTTTCTGATCGATTTTCCACATATCAAAATCCTCATGGAAATATTGGTGATCAATGTTCTGGATGCCTGGGGGATTCTCTTTTCGAGGACCTTGTCCTCAACCCTTGCGGGTTTTCTTAGCATGAACCTTACACATGTGTATATTCCCATGGGAAATGGCATGTATGAGATCTTACATAGCATGGAAAATAAAGATACACATGTGATGGATATGAGGGGCCCTAATTATGTCAGTGAACACTACTATGATATGCCTCCACAAGTTTTTGAGTATGATCCATTTGAGTTACCCTTCATACATGAAGATTCCATAGAGATGTTTCTCCCATGGACA
>WSFP011483108.1:0-15865 GCA_009831015.1 Picea engelmannii | reverse complement strand
TATACTTTGGTGTAGAGCTTTAGTGTAGTAAGCTATTACCAGACTCTCAGCAGGCATAGAATCTATAGGGATTCGATTTTTAAGCATTAAGAATCTTTGATTAAAATCTTTAACTTTTTCCTTTGGGTTCATTTTTAAGCTTGAAAGATCCATGACTAAGACTTCCGGAGGTTTACCATCTCCGAATTTTTCCAAAAAGCATAACTCAAACTTTTCCCAAGACACGATTGTATGGGGTTGTTGGGAAAAGTACCAAGTGGACGCATTACCCTCAAAAGTATAAGAGAACAACCTACAGACAATGTCTTCATGTTCAACATTGCGGAGTCTAATGCCTAACATAAATTTTTTGATATGATCTTCGGCTATCTGTTTCGAGTCAGGATCGAACTTAGGAATCCACTTCTCTGGGTGCTTAGGTAAAGGGTGTTGGGCTCCAGGTATAGCTACAGCATCCTGGTCCAACCAGGGTCTAGCAGGGTTGTTCTGATTTTCCATTGGGGTAATGGGTGTGGAAGGATGAGAAGGTGAGTTGCCTTCGTCAGAAGAGGAATCTCCTCCAGAAGAGGAAGGAGACGAGGGAGGTGGTGAAGGAGGTATCCCAGATCCTCCTGCAGCAGGATTTGTGATTGGATTTGTAGGATTCACAATGAGGTTAATATCACCTAACTGTTCTTTGATATCAGAGAAGTCTAAAGGTTGACCCCACGGACGGTTTGGTTGCCTAAGACGAGCTAAGGCACTATGTGTTTTTATAAGAGACTGACAGATAATCTCTTGTGTATCACCACCTATAGGATTAGGGGTTGCTGGCTCAACTGTGATCTGCGGATCTTCGGTTGAAGTAGTTGTTGTTTGAGGGGGAATATTATCTTGTGAATGGCTTCTAGTAACTATAGGTGAGCGATTAGGGGGGGGGAGGAGTCTTGTGATCGCCTCGTGCCATTAATTAAGTTCAGGCCCTCCTTCTAGTGCCATTTGTTGACGAGCAAAATTGATCGTCTGTCAACTGAGAGAGTGGAGCCGGTCTGGGGTTGTCTAATAACCCAAGCCGTTTGGAATGAACCACCCTGACGAGTTTAACGGCTTCGTTGGCCGCTCTAAGGTCCTAAGAAAACCAAAGAGAAAACTAATCTAAACTAACTAATCTATCTAAAACAAATAAAACTAACTAAACTAACTAAAACTAATAAAACAAACTAAAACTAAATAAAACAAACTAACTAAAACTAAATACAAGAAACTAAACTAACTAACAATAAATAAATAAAACTAATACACTAATCTAATTAAAACAAACTACTAAATAAATTAAACTAAAACTAAATATGGACAGCTCTAACTATTCTATATACTAATTACTATTACACCAACTCTAATAATTAGTCGTCTAACTACTAATTGAATTACAACTTATTCACAAATATACAATATCTACAACTTGCAGATTTGAATAAAACCTGTAAAACGCATTTGATTTCTGTCCTAAGACAACCAGAGATATTTTTTGATTTTTTATTTATTTTATGAATAAGAAATGAAAATTACTGAAATTAAACGATCTAATATACTAATTCTACATATATATCTAGCTATATTCTAACAAATACACTAACAAACAAATGACAAACTGGCCTGAAAATGATCCTAATTTGTCCTGTGTATGATGACTTTAAAGTTGGTCGGAGGAAGGAAACTCGCACCGGTTAATCCATAAGCTTCTCGTAAACGATAGGTTGTGCTGCTCTTTGAGTTATTTACAGGACAAACAAGACATAAAAAATCATAGCAATTATATGATTTATAAATCTTTGCAATAAGGGAAACCTGTTATGCAAAAACTTATACTTGATAATTCAACTTATCTTCCGGTATCTTGTCCCTTCAATCTCTGAAATGCCGATGGGCTCCCGATCTTGTCCACGTGTCCTCCTATGATAGATGGCTCATATTGATTCCTGGAATTTCATTATGAAAATTCTCGACTTCACGTCATCATGACTCCCGATTTCACGAATGTCGATATCCCGATGGCCATGCCTCTCGTTGGGACTTTCAACCTCCTATTCATGAGGGCTTAACCTTCATGCATCTCTTAACCGATCCAATGGTTGTCGGGTTTTTTCTTTCTAAGATCTAACAGCTTAGATCTGTCCCACCTTGTGCACTCTTCCACTACTTCATGGATGTGGAAAAATCAACGGTCCAGATGTTCTCATGGACCGTGGGGGTCTACGATCCCGATTTCCTCGCTATTCACAAAGACACAGGAAAAACCAAGTGGTAATGCATTTAACGCCCTACTTCCTTCTACTAATCTAATGGTCGTGGATGACCGTAGATTCCCCGGCGAAATCTTGTCCGTTGATTAATACCTATAAGGTTAAGGTACTTAACCTTCCAGCTCCTTCCTCTGATCTGACGATCGTGAGTGACCACAGATCTCCCGACATGATCTCATTCACCGATTCGTTACTTCATCCTTATGTTGTCATCTCAGTTTTCAAGAGGATCGTTCCTCCTTATGCAGGGTTACCCAGGCCTTACGCATTCACAATCTCCTTCCTGGTTCTTGATGGGCTTTTCTAGGAAGGTATTTCTATGGGGAAAATTACTCAGGGTACTACCTGAGGTATATAAGGATGTCATCCTCCCGAGAGCCAGGCATGAAGTCTGAGTTGGATCATTATGCACACCAATAATGAATTCATGAGGACATAAACCATATGAACTCTTTCCATATAAATATACAACTACTAGTACTAATCAAAACACCATACATTCATTATTGTAATGAAATCATTCACAGTATCACATCTTATGAGCATAATTATTAGAATAAGCACACACACACACACACACACACACACACACACACACACACATATATATATATATATATATATATTTCAAGATGCCAGAGGCAGAACAGTTATCAGAGATAACACCAGGGGTCAAGCAACTACTGAGAGGGGTGCCCGTTTCCACCCAATCGTAGGCTTAGCGACTCCCAAAGGATTTACCACTAGCCACCCCCGAGCTGAGACCACGATGCTGTGAGACTGCGTCTCTATTTGCTAGTGACCAGGAGCGAAGGTTTCAATCCTTCCTCTCTGTTATCACTCACTCTGCATATTGCTAGAGTTTTCCCCTCGTGTCTGCCCCTAATCGCTTCTACCCCACACCTTATCCTCTTGCAAGGTTGCGTGTGGCGCGATTACCCTTGCGTTGATCAGGTCTAACGGCTCTACGGATGGGAGGTTCACCTCCCATACTTCATTAAACCATCTACCTACCAGCCTCCGAGACATTTAATTCGGGGCCAGCGAGCCACTTTTGGTTCTCTGGGCCAGTGGAGTCCAAATATGGTATTAATTCTCAGTGGAAGTTAACGCCACCTTTCCAGGTGCCTTCCACTGCCATCGTGGTCTCTTTTTCTGCACATCCCCTCTCAGCAGTCCTACAATATAAATTCATAATGTTATCACATTTATTGACCTTTTCCACAAGGTCCGTTTACATCACATATTCACATTTATGAGTTTTCCATAGTTCTTGGCCAGTCCAGTTATTTTTACAAGCTGGGGGAAACAGGGTGTTACAATTCCCTCCCCCTAAAAAGGGAACATCGTCCTAGATTTTCTTATCCACTGACATGAATTTTATGCACAGAAGTAAACAAAATCGGATATGCCTGTCTCATGGCATCTTCCATTTCCCATGTAGCCTCATCTGGGCCAAAATGTTTCCACTGCACCTTGACCTGTGCAATGGTTCTGTTCTGGAGCGGGGTTTCCTTTCTGTCCAGTATGCATTGGGGTTCTGGTAGAAATTCTCCCTCTGGTTCCACCTGGATCACAGACCAGTCAATTATATGATTAGAATCATGTACATATTTCTTCAATAATGAAACATGGAAAACATTATGTGCTTTTACTGTGGGAGGAAGTGCTAGTCGATAGGCTACTGGTCCCACTCTATCTAGAACCTCAAAGGGTCCACAATACCGGGGTACCAACTTGGCACAAGCTCCCATTCTCAGTGAACTCCTTCTGGGATTAATTCTGAGATATACATGGTCTCCCATTTTGAACTCTCTTGGAGTTCTCTTCTGATCAGCATAACTTTTCTGTCGGTTCTGAGCGACCTTCAGATTTTGTTTTATCTGAGTCACTTACTGTTCCATTTCTTTCAACATGTCGGGTCCAAAAGAAATCCTATTTACAGGATTACTCCAGTTGAATGGGGTATTACACGGTCTACCATAGAGGACCTCAAAGGGACTCATCTTTAAAGATGGTTGGTAGCCGTTGTTGTAGGCGAATTCTACCAATGGCAGGTAGTCTTTCCATTTCCTGGGTTGATGCATTACATGCATCCTTAACATATCCTTTTATATTTGATTCACTCTTTCTATTTGTCCGTCGTTTTGAGGGTGATAGGAAGTGCTAAAAAACAATTTGGTCTCTAAACCCGCCATCAGTGATTTCCAAAAATTGGAAGTAAATTTTGTGTCTCTGTCAGACACTATCTCCTTCGGCATACCGTGCAGTCTGAACACCTCTTTCATGAATATCTGGGCGATATCTATTGCCTTGCAGGTTGATTTGATGGGGATGAAATGAACATACTTTCTCAGTTTATCCACCACCACCATAATGGCATCATTCTGTTTGGTTGAAGTTGGTAATCCAGTGATAAAATCCATGGAGATGGTTTCCCATTTCCATTCTGGGATGGGTAAAGGGTGTAATAGTCCTGTCGGGTGTCGATGTTCTTCTTTAACCTGTTGGAACTCTATGCATTGGGCCAAATATTTGGCTATGTCTTTCTTCAACCCAAGCCAATAAAATTGTTTCCAGGTGGCAGTGATCATTTTCTGGTATCCTGGGTGACCAGTGTATGGTATTTTATGTAGTTCATCCATAATGAACCTCTTCAAGTCATCACAATTTGGAATGTATAGTCTATCTCTGTAAGTGAGCAGACCTCCTTCGGTCATCTGGTAGCCTTCATATTTTTCTCCAGCGGGTTATTGTTGTAGGTATAGGGTCACAGTCTGAACGAAGGAATCTGTTTCTTATGCATTTCTGAATTTGTTCTTGACATCTGTCTCGCAGGTACTCACTGTTGTTAGGTGAATCATTTTCATGCTTCTTCTAAGGGCATCGACCACCCTATTTTCTTTCCATTTAATGTGTTTTATTTCAAAATCAAATTCGCTAAGGAGGGCCATCCATCTAGCTTGTCTAGCATTGAGCTTTGGTTGGTCAAACAAATATCGCAATCCACAGTGATCTATCATAAGTATAAATTTTCTTCCCAAGAGGTAATGCCTCCACATTTTCAAGGCATGCACTATGGCAGCCAGTTCTAGATCATGAGTCACATAGTTGACCTCATGTTCGTTCAATTTTCAGGATTCATAGAAAATCACCTTTCCTTCCTGCATAAGGACTCCTTTGAGCCCTTCTTTACAGGCATTTGTGCACACAACGAAGTCAGCTTTTGGGTCAACGATTTTCAACACAGTTGCATGGGTTAGCATATGTTTCAAGGTTTGAAATCTTTCTTCACATTGCTGTGTCCACGGGAATTTTGTCCCCTTCTTCTGGAGGGCAGTGATTGGACAACCAATCTTGGAGAATCCTTTTATAAATCTCCTATAGTATCCCACCAATCCCATAAAGGATCTGATGTCTGAGACATCCTTTGGGGTAGGCCATTCCATGATAGACCTGATCTTGTCAGGATCTACTACTACCCCTTCCTTGGACAGAACATGTCCCAAGTAATGTACTTGCTTCTGAAAGAAGTCACATTTGTTGAATTTAGCATAGAGCTGATGCTCTCTTAGCACTTGCAGCACAAGTCTAGAGTTTGCTTTCGTGGCTGTAGCTTACACTTATCAACAACTTTAGGGGCTATATAACTCAAATTTGAACCAGGGTCAATCAAAACAGACACCAGATGGTTGAAAATCATACCTTCTATTTCCACTACCGACGCTTGGTGGTCAGCATGGTTATTATCCAATGCTGCATAAATCTGTGGCACACTCCTTGCCACATCATTGACTGTGGTAGCTTCCTGAATGTTATAAACTTTTCGACTGTTCTGTTGTCGGTGTGGACAGTCTCTCAGGAGATTCTCTTCTCCGCAACCCAAACATTTCAGAGGTTCTTTATTTGGGTTATTAGCCTTTACTGGTATAGGTCCAGAAGTTGTATTTCTGTCTGATGATGGAAATTTCTTTTGGAGTACACTCCGGGTTGGAAAATTCATTATGGGGTTCTTTTTGTAGCTCTTAAACCCTGAGGATTTGATCCCCTTTTTCTGAAATTTTGAACCACTCTTCTATCTCCAGTCTCCATGAGACTCTGCTCGATGTCCATATTGTTCATGACAATATGTTTCCTTTTGAATACTGTCTTCTAAGGTCTTTGGCTCATCGAATTCATTTCGGTTCTGGTATTCCTTGGGTAGCCCACTGATGAAGCGTTGTGCCTTCGCCTTCTCTGCTTTGATGTAGGGTACATATCGCAATAAGTCGAGGAATTTGTTGACATATTCCTCTATAGTGAGTTGCCCCAGTTTGAGTTCATAAAACTCTTTCACCTTTTCGTCGAAATATCTTTCCAACAAATACTTCTTCCGGAAGTACTTTTCAAATTGTTTCCAAGACAGGTCCTCCTCGCGGACCCCTTTCATATTCTTAAGGTCTTCCCACCAAATGGAAGCCTTTTCGTTTAGATTGAAAGTGGCCACTCAGGCCTTCAAATTCTCTGAAAATTCATGGACTCTAAAATACTTCTTCAGTACAAGTAGCCAAGCCTCGACTTCCTCTCCCTTATTTATCTCACCGTTGAAGGAGGGAGGTTTTGCCTTTCTAAATTCTTCAAATTTATGACCCTTGGAAGTCTTTTGTTTCTTCTATTTTCTTCGGGAATAGGAACTGGTCCTGCTGTTGGAAGAGCCTTCTAAATCGCTAGCTTCCTTCTCAGTGGAATCATCTGGCACTGGTCCTTTACCTCTGGGGTGGACCTTTCTTGAAGTGCTTCTCTCAGTATGGCCACTAACATGACCATGTTTCTGCACTTCGGGTTCATGCTGCATTTGTTGTTGTAGGTCGGATAAGCTCTGCAGTAACACTGCATTAATTTCAGTTTGCTTTTCTTGTTCTTTCATCATCCTTTCATTGTCGGCCTTTCATCTTTGCAATTCAACCATGAGACTCCTGACAGTCTCAGCTAGATCTGGAGGGGTTCCTATTGCTCTTATTTCATCAAACTCTTCGTCTCGATTGTGGGAGCCTTCTCCCAACTCTTGGTGAGTCACCATTTTCTACATCTGTAAATTCCCATGGTTGATCGCCCGCTTAGGTGAAAAGACAAACTTTGATTGTTAGTCAAGAGTTAGATATATTTTCATAATCTGTGCATAATTTATAATTCTTTCACATGCATACACAGTCGGGTTCTCATTTCCAAGTTTTCAATCCTGGTGTTATTGGATAAATCCCTAGGTGCAGACACTAATTGATCTCCCTAGATCCACCTGGATCTAGAACAAAACAGGACAGAACATGATTCTTTCCTTAAGTTTTAGATATTGAATTTACTAACTAAAGAGAGATGACTGACATACCGTTTAAATGTCACTTCCTTTCGCCATCGCCATTCTAATTCCATTCCAACGCCCATACAATGATGATCCTGCAAAAGAATGCAACCAACAAAAGTGATAGCAATAGCATAAACTCAATATAAACCTATGTATGTGATTAAGGAATCATACAATAAAACACAACAAGCTTTATAGGAAAGAATCATATTACTGTATCATATTAAATGTGAAAGATAGATTACAACCCTTGCCTTGATGTCGTAAGGTCCCTTCCAGTTGTCCTTCGTTCCCTACACACTTTGACTCCAAGAATTCTGAGAGCATAGATCTGATGATATTCACAATCTATCTTGACAAAGCAAATCTCAAAGCCACTCCAACCAAGCTAATAATTCCAAGCCAACCAAAGCTCAATAGCTCAAGAACCAAAAAAAGCTAATTTTCTCCATGAGAACTCCTCTCCTTTTATAAGTTGAAGAGGACAAGGTGAGTAGGTTAGGATGATCCCACTAAATCATGAAAGCGAGTAAGATCCAAACCATTTGGATGCCACCTCACCATAGAAGTTTCTCCTTCTAGAAGATTCGAGAAAACGCTCATTTTTCCTACGTGTAGGCATTCTCGCACCCTAGCTATAGAGAAACCTGCGAACATCTCGCACCCTAGCTATAGTGAAACCTACGAGAATGGGTCATTCTCGCACCCTGCCTATATAGCAACTTGTGAACTTCCTTTTTTATAAGGTTTTTACATAGGAAAATGCAACTTCTTTTCTCAGGAAAAGTTCTTCTCCCTTCTCTCCTTAGGAACTCAGGCCACTGACCCCTCTGAAGGAAACAGATAGGTTTACATCATTAACGATCATAGGGATGACGAAAATAATGTGTAATAGACAGCCCCCTGAAGTATGAAGTTAGAACAGAGTGATAGTTGAAATACTTTGTCGAGTGTGTGTAGGGAACAAGGAACAGTCGATCAAAAACCTGCCAACAAACAAGGAAATACAGTACAATAATATATCATCACTGAGGTAGGAATTTCCATACTCAGAATATAAATGACTCAAAGAATAAATGTCGACATGCGAAGATCCATGTCAAGTAAGACAGGTCATGGCCACGAAACATACACTATGGATCCATGCCGATATGACTCAAATCTGAACATAGCCACCAAAAATACACTATGGATCTATGTGTTAAAGACTCAAATTTGAACATAGCCACCAGACATACAATGTGGATCTATGCAACAGTACACTTAATATACTCCAACGCAACCTAGATCTGTCAGAAAATATCCAGGGTCTTCATCTCCACCACTCTATAGTACGAATCTAACCATGTGAATACATGTGTTGAAGTCGAACATGGTAGAAACCACTTGATTACCGATCATTAGTGTATATCGTTAACAATTGCGAGGGAATTCACCATTAATGTTAATGACTCCCAAGGTACACTAGTACAATCCAACGAATCTGAATAAATGAGCTGAAGTCGAACACTCAGCGGAATCTCCCGATCAGGGGTCAATAATGAAAACCCACTGTCGAAAGAGAGGAAACTTGTCATTGAGACATGCTAGTTCTAAGGTACCAATTAGTTTCTAAGTCTAATTCCTGGATAATGAGTTGAAGTCGACAGGAAAAGACTCGTCACAGGAGGGCCTTAATGTATCCCACATCAATGACATGAAACAAGTAACAAAATTTGATGTAGATCAGAGTAACAAGTGATTTAGGACTGACTCAGGGATGGCCAATGCAATGGAAGGCTCAAGGACTGTAGAAATGGTTGACGCAATAGAAGGCTTTCCGGGTTGAACTTATCTTTGAACATATTGATGACACGACAACTGTCTTGGAAATACTGACTCAACAACAGGGATCATAGACCAATTTGTAATCTTATAGGAGTATGATCAAGAGACAAGTGGATTTTCCAACCTATACACAAGGCGAGTGAAAGGGTGTCATGTTCAAAAGTGACTCTTCCACATAATACAAGTTTAGATACATTTCTTTCCCAATTTTTCCCCCACCATTTCTGGCGAGTACCTCTTTATTTTTACACAATCTTGAGGAGGATAACATATGCTTGTCAATTTAAGCTCATCCTT
The DNA here is from genome assembly GCA_009831015.1 of Picea engelmannii. Lineage (NCBI taxonomy): Eukaryota > Viridiplantae > Streptophyta > Pinopsida > Pinales > Pinaceae > Picea > Picea engelmannii. The sequence goes on along the minus strand of WSFP011483108.1, from coordinate 6,118 downwards.
CGGACGAGTCCTTCGAAGTATGTTTAATGAACCCTAAGAAGGAGTGGTTCGGTCCCATATGGGCCTTTCAATGTTTGTTTTATGAGTCCAAAGAAAGAAAACTCAAGGGTTTTTCATGTTTATAGAGTCTAAAAAACACTTAAAGAAAACTCTCTCAGTTCCTTTTTCGTAAAGTAGTCTGATGAGACCGAAAAAGAGATAAATTATCGCTCAACAGATGTTTTCTTCAAATACTTTAACGAGTGTGAAAAGAACAAGGTCACTCAGCAATTTTTTCATGTTTAGAGAGTTTGAAAAGAGCTTAAAGGGAACTCCATGGGGTTCCTTTTTCGTATAACCTTTACCAGTCCGAAAAAGTGATAAAAGTATACTCGGTTACATTCTCACATATTTATGAGCATGAGAAAGAACAAAGACTAAGCTCAGTAACCTATTCTCATGTATTAACGAGCATGAGAAAGAACAAAGACTAAGCTCAGGATTGTTTTCATTTTTACACAAGCTTTAAAAAAAAAAAAAACTATGCTTGGGATAGATTTTAATTTTTACACAAGCTTAAAAACTAAACTAAACTATGCTTGGACCTGGTTTCATTTTTACGCAAGCTTGAACCAGAGGAAACTATGCTTGAGGTAATTGGTTTCATTTTTACACAAGCTTGAACCATAGAAAACTATGCTTGGACTTCCCAACGCATAACACATGGATGGTGGGTACTTAGCCCCCAGCTTAAGAAACTAGTGGCTTAACTTCAGCATGAAGTCCAGAGGCTGAGGAAAATTCCCCCCAAGCTTCGTTTCATCCAACGATAAAGGCGGAGGAAAATAAGCTTCAAATACTAGACGAAGGACTTGACTCAAACAGAGAGGGGGAAAACTATTTCATTTTTTAATGAGCTTGACATAGAAACAAGAACTATGCTCGTAACCTCTATTTCATTTTTTAATGAGGTTGCCTCAGAGATGAAAAAACTATCCTCGTAAGATGTTTCATTTTTTAACGAGCTTGAAATTAGAAAACTATGCTCAAAGACCTCTATTTCATTTTTTAACGAGGTTTCCTCAGAGATGGAAAAACTATCCTCGTAACCTCTGATCATGGATTCATGGCTTCCAAGAGGTCTTCAGTTGATGGAAGAAACACACTCTGGAAGGACACCATGTCGAGGGTCACTATAGGAGTAAATAGATCAGGCTCTAACAACCCTATCGAAGAGATCACCATGTCAACTACTGGATCTAAGTCATCAGAAGTTGAAACCATGGGTGACAATGCCACATAATTGACCTGTAGTAGGGGAAATAATGTTTGCATACAAGAACCATTCAGGGAGGCAATCCAAGTGGGGTCAATGAATGAAAGTTGATCAATAGTCACAAATCATCCATCGTGAGGGAAAGATATCACACGAAAAAGAGTGGACACAATAGATTTCATGGCATAGACATAATCTCGCCCAAGGAGTAAAGAGAAATCCAAGGGGTCTTGGACTACCATGATGTCAATAAAGATAGTTTTCCCTCCCAAAGTTATAGGAAACTGAGGAAGGGTCCCTAAAGGTTGACTATTTCTTCTGTTAAAATCCAACAAATTCTGCGTAACCGGTGCAAGTGGAGGACAACCCAAAGATTTCCAAGTAATAGAGGACAAAATACTAACAGATGAACCTTCATCTATAAATGTTTGGGGAACGTCCCAACCACAAACCTATACTATAATATAGAAAGGAATGTAAGAGGGAAGACAAGGTCCAGTTAGCACACCCCAATCAAAACGGATGGCCTCATTACTTGGAGGGGGTCCTACAGGAGAACGAGGAATACCCCTCGGCACGAGAGATTCTATATCAACAAGAAAAACATGGGCAGTATCAGGTTTACTCTTGAGTGGAAGAGTAGGATCGATCGATGGAGAGATCAGATCGACCACTTGGGTTTCATTCTCCAGGGGGAGAATGGGGTCGACAGGTGGAAATGGATCAACTGCTTGGGTTTCACTCTCTGAGGGGAGAGTGGGATTGACCGAGGATGGTATTTGATCAACCACTTTGTCAACTGGTTCAACTAAGGGCATGACCAAATTGACGACATGATCAATCGGATTGACCGACAAGGGAACCAGATTAATCATTCCATCAACTACAGGTGGTTTGAGAGAAAGCTTGTGATAAGCAGCTGGAAGTTGAGGCTATGAAACAATCATGTCTTCCAGTAATTTCGAGGCTTCGTCCATATGAGGACAAAGGTGAGTGAGATGACTCCCTTTTCATAGCATGCACGGGAACTTGACTCTATTTTTCTTCTTCCCAACTGTATCATGACTGGTTGACGGGGGGTTGTCAGCATGTTGTTCAGAGGCTAACGACATGGGTTGGCGAGGGCATGTATACCATGCTTCTATAACCTTGGGTAGACCAAGGCAATCCTTAAGAAGATGGCTACCCTTATAAAGCCTGCAAGGGTACTTGGGCTTACGAGTTGTTTGGGCGATCTTGACATCATCAACACTCCCAACACGATTAACAGTAACTGGTTGTTTTCCAACATGTTTGATGGTGGTTGGAGGTTTTGACCCTTGATTATCTTTCTTCTTCTTATTCTTCCTTTTCTTCTTCTTCTTATTCATCGAGTTACTAGCTTCAGAACTTTCACTCGACAAAGAAGATGGAACAGAAGGCGACCTTTCAAGTGAAGAAGATGAAGAAGACCTTACTGGTGAGGATGGTGAAGGATCAACATGAGGTTGATGGTCTTGGGGGGAAGTGATTACGACCGAAGCACTTATTGCATTCGGGATTACTTGAGTGGAAAACAACCACACTAACAATCCAATCATGAGACCTGGAAGGCTCAAAGTAGCGATGTGAGGAGGACCAATATGTCCATAAGAAGGAAAAACAAAAGGTTCCCTTGGATAAGAGGTTCCTTCATTGGTCATTTCGGGAACTGACGCCATTAAAAACAAAAATCCAATCTAGAGTCCTCTAAGGAAAACAAACAACACACGCTAAAAATCTAGTAAGCAAGAAAGCAAACAAAACCTTCTCACAATGAATGCACTAGTTGGTGATGAAATCCAACGTCGTGGGAACAAATTAAGAAGGGGTTGAGATAGAGTGGGTGGAAAAGTTACGTTGATGACCTACTTAACGGACTTACACCCTGGTGCAAGCTCCCACACATAATCGTGGGTATACCCTCCAAGGAGCCCGAGTGAGTTTGGCCAACGTCGATTCCAGGTACCATGAATACTTTCCCCTCCACAGTCACCTCATGTAAAGAACCTAGAGAGATAGGCCACTAAGGTTACCAATTACTACAATGATTTCTGGGGAAATAGTCGACAGTCCGATCCATGCGCAAGGGTAGGGTATCTAGCCCAAAATCAACTCGAAAGGCTTCCACTCATCATTGTGGGTATACCTCTCAAGCGACCCCCATAATACGCGCAACCTCTACACCAAGACCAAAAAAGCAGGGTGAGTAACTCTGCCAGTCTCAATGCGACCTCGTGATTAACCCTTGTGTTAGAAGGGCTTCCCAGGACAAGATGTAATAAGTGGATTTAAATGCTCCCTAACTCAAGATTCTATGTTTGTTTGCAACTTTGGAAATTTATCTTTCACATCTATTCCAAAGCCCTACGACTAATCTAATGTAGGTTTGCTACCAGAAAATATAAAAATTTCTAATCAATTTTTATAAGCACTTTATTTTATGGTTGTATTTACTCAAAAGGAAGATGGAGTGGACAATATGGTGTTTTGATCGAATCGAAAATTATGCAAAGATATGAAGATGTAATCTTTTCATTTCGATGAAAGCTATGCTACGAGAAGGAGAAAACATTTATCATTCCCAGATGCACAATGTCCCACAATCTTAAAACTCATCAATATCAAGATTCTCAAGAAATGAGAAACAGGTATTGTACACCAATGCACGATTCATGCAATTTTGGTACTTAAAATGCAAGGATGCCCAAAATCTAATATAAAGAAAGAAATTAAATCTTTTTGTTTCAAAATTTTCACTAAAAGCAATAATGAACTTTCTTAAAACAAAGAAACCCAAACTAAAAGTTCTCTTTTAAAGAAAACTATTCAGAAGAAATCTGATCTTTCCCTAAACAATTCTAAAGAAAACACATGCTTTGTAATTGAAAGACACTCAAAGAAAGAGACTAATCCTTCAAAACCAAACAAAGCAAAGATGGCTAGAAGCAAATCAAAGAATGTCAAGCAGACTGTAAACAGATCAATATAGGCTCCAAAAGTTCAATCCAACTGATCAAAGAAAAACTGGGCATCAAAAAATAGGACATCCTAATTCCAAACACAAATTTCAAATGGGTTCACAGCCTAGCTATAGGGTGCAGTGCAAACATTAGTGGAGTTCACAGGCTAGACACAGGTAGGGTGCGAACATCTTGCACTGGATTACATAGTAGGGTGCGAACTCAGATGATTCTCGCAGGCCACTAAAGGGTACAGTGCGAGAATGTATGTAAACACAAAATTTGGAAAAAGGACAAAAATTTTGAGTGAACTTTCAAATCCAGAGAGTCTTGATGGATCTCCCATAGACTCAGAGACTAGAAAACAAGCAATCAAAGCAAGGGAAACTAGACTAACTAGGAAACAATCTGTTCCCCAGTGAAGTCGCCAATTTTGTTATTGGATAAATCCATAGGTGCAGACACTAACCGATCTCCGTAGATCCACCTGGATCTAGAACAAAACATGACAGAACATGACGCTTTCCTTAAGTTTTAGATATTGGATTTACTAACTAAAGAGAGATGACTGACATACCGTTTAAATGTCACTTCCTTTCTCCATTGCCATTCTAATTCCGTTCCAATGCTCATACAATGATGATCCTGAAAACGAATGCAACCAACAAAATTGATAGCAATAGGATAAACTCAACATAAACCTATGTATGTGATCAAGGAATCATACAATAAAACACAACAAGCTTTATAGAAAAGAATCATATTACTGTATCATATTAAATGTGAAAGAGAGATTACAACCCTTGCCTTGATGTCGTAAGGTCCCTTCCAGCTATCCTTCGTTCCCTACACACTTTGACTCCAAGAATTCTGAGAGCATAGATCTGATGATATTCACAATCTATCTTGACAAAGAAAATCTCAAAGCCACTCCAACCAAGCTAATAATTCCAAGCCAACCAAAGCTCAATAGCTCAAGAACCAACAAAAGCTAACTTTCTCCATGAGAACTCCTCTCCTTTTATAAGTTGAAGAGGATAAGGTGAGGAGGTTAGGGTGATCCCACTAAATCATGAAAGCAAGTAAGATCCAAACCATTTGGATGCCACCTCAACATAGAAGTTTCTCCTTCTAGAAGATTCGAGAAAATGCTCATTTTTCCTACGTGTAGGCATTCTCACACCCTAGCTATAGAGCAACCTGTGAACATCTCACACCCTAGCTATAGTGCAACCTGCGAGAATGGGTCATTCTCACACCCTGCCTATATAGCAACCTGCGAACTTCATTTTTTATAAGGTTTTTACATAGGAAAATGAAACTTCAATCTAGGAAAACCATAATAGGTGTAGTAACCATTTTCTTTTCCAGTGTGTCGAAGCTCTATTGGCATTCTTATGTCCATTGAAACTGGAAATCTTTCTTCAAAATCTTCTCCATGGGTGTTGTGATCTGTGCATATCCCTTAATGAACTTTCTATAATATCCAGTATGTCCCAGGGCAATGCGCAACTATTTGACTGAAGTAGGAGGGGGTAGATCAACAATAATGGTGTTGTTGGGTATTCTACCCTACGGACTAATAAGCTAGGGCTCTAAGCTCATACGCAGATCATGACCCTCAAGACTTAACTTTTAACCTTCTACCCGAATCTAAAACCCCTTTTTTCACATGCACACAAGGGAAGAATGAACCAACCTCTTTCCGACGGTTGAAGTAGATCCTCCGTTGAGCTTCTTATCTCCTTGCTGTTGTTGCTCCTTCCAAAAGCTTCCCTGCAATCAAGACAAGACTATGCATGCATGCTACTGATCTATTCTAAGGTTAGAGATAAAAACACAAATCAAATAACATAGATAAGACTCATGTATTCGGGACGGG
>WSFP011483101.1:0-15788 GCA_009831015.1 Picea engelmannii | reverse complement strand
TCTCTTTATCAAGGAGGCTGTGAAGAATTTTAGTTGTTGCATTATTTCTCTAATCACAAAATTCAAGGTGACAACTCCGGTCAAGTGTTTGTGGAAACAATTGTTCAGAATGAAGATCTCACTACACATGATGTTCCAGTTTTTGAGATTGATAAAACTGTATTGCAGCCTCATGTTTCTCATGGTTATCTTGATATTGTCCTTGCTGCGAAAGCCATTTCTACACCAGAAACATATCAGCAGTTTCAAAGATTTGTTTTTGCCCCTGATTGTAATGAACTATGTAATATTTTTAAACTATTTCAAAAGAAGTACAGCTTGATCGGTGGAACAGAAATCACAGAGCAGCAACTTGGTTTCTTGTACCCGCTAAACATGCATCATGATTTTGAAGATCCAATGGCTGTCTACATGGAGTCAATTTTTCCAGAGGTTCAAAACGTTGCAGCATTCACCATGCAATCAAGTTGCAGCCGTAAATCTAAGCTGCATATTATATTTCTGCAGAAAACATTTCAGTTTTTCTACGTTCTTTTATTCAGTTGCAAAAAGGAAGATCAATTTGTCAGTAAAATACATTCTTGGCTACATTGGAAATTTGCCTACACATGATCAGCTTGGCTTCTGCTGATTAGGAATAGGTAGTGTGCTGAATAAGCTCACATTTCGAGCATGTAGATTTTGTTGTCAGTCTATTGGTATGTTGTATATCAGTAATAACTAATAAATGACTCCATAACCCAATGAAGACACTGGCATTAAGTCTTTCCAGTTTCAGCTTCAGTCTAGTTTGCAGTTGAGGATTATCTTCAAGTTGAGCAGGGTTACAGGTAACAGTTTTTATGGCGGATTTGGAAGGTGAAAGGCATTGGTGTGCAGTTCTTGATATCTCACAAAGAGAATATCATTCCCCAGAAGGAGCCAGTGTTAGTCCTTGAACTTGTTCATGACTTTTCATCCCCAAAATACCCTTTTTAACATGCTTTGTTTACCTAATCTTCCCCTTTAAATTATTTCTTTTATACTTTGTGGTGTGTTTTTTATTTGCTTGAGCATATTTTTCATGCCTTATTAGTGAGACAAATTTTGAATTTTAGACAGTTTGAGAGTTTCCCATCAGATTTGGAGCTCATTTTTAGTTTTATATAAAGTTTAAAATAAAAGAAATAAGCGCTACAAGAATGTTGCCATTCTTGTAGCACCTGAAATCATCATTGTTACGAATGTGCTCAATCCCGAAAGATCGTGTGGATGGTTACAAGATTATGCCGAAAGTCCAGTAACATCGAATCATTATGTTTTCATCGTAATCGAAGAGATAGTTTAGTAAGAACAGGTTTGTACTTGCCAGGGTTTACATAAACTCCAGGTTTTTGGGACACGTTTTGAAAACACAAACTGTCATGATTCCAACTTGTATTGATTTCTAGATTATGGACTAACGAATACTTTGCAAATAGAGAAATTTTTTCATGTTGCTTGTTATCCAGGAGACTCCAAAACAATTATCAGTCCAAAACCCTAGCAACTGCAGGTAATGGCTCCTAAAACGGGTGGACAGATCAGTTGATTGGAACCTGTTATCGCACAATTTGTACTGGCCCCAAATCCCAAGGCAAGTGGATACAGAATTGGCGTAACTGGGAATGACCTATCACTGTCACCTTAATAGGAAATCCCTTTCTATTTAGGAGTATGTTAAGACTACCCCAGGGGAGACATCCCCAGTGACCTGGGGGTTTGAGAAGGCTACAGCAAATAACACAAGGAAATCTTTCCCCTCTCACAGATCACTCAAATCATAGGGTTTTTTATGTCTTATAGAGATGAAGCAAATAAATAGTATTGTGTACCTGCCCAGAACAAAGCAAAAAGGGGCACTTTTCAAGTACCAAAATGATTGTTAGTGCTTCATAAGACAATGAACCTTCAAAAAGTAAGATAGCTGATATGAATTTGCAAGAATACAATAGTTTATAACAGCAATTAATATTTTATAACAGCCACAAGAATTATGCCTTGAAAGTGCTTGAAAATAACAAGAAGAGATAGCTTTAACCTAGCTGAATGATAAAAGCTTGTTACAAGCAAGTTTGGCAATATCTAGCTAGCAAAATAGGTCACTTTTACAGAGAACTTGTTGCAGTTAGATGGCTGTAGCAATCTTTTGCAACAGCAGCAAATTCTAATGGTCAAAAGTGCAAGAAAACACCATGCGAAGTTAGCACTTACCTAGCAGATTGACTAGCAATTATCACAATTGAGTTTTGAATGAGTTAAGTGCAAGTTATGTAGGCAAATGTATCCAATCAATGTATGTTTGTATGGTTGTAGCAATGTTTTGCAACAACAGCAAATTAGCTAAGGAGTTAGTCTATTTTAGGGTTAGCAAATGTTAGTAAAAGCTTCAAGGATAAAGGTTTGAGTGTTTGTTTGATCAATTTACACTTGTAGATGGTAGACTAGTGTCTTTCTAGGGTAATGGAGTCAATAATGGCAGCGGCAAATCTTAGAGGAAAAATAGCAATGATAATGTTATGTCAAAGGGATGGAGAGGATGAGAAAGGTGTTGGTATCCCAAGGCCTCAAAAATCCAACTCCTAGAGATAATTGCTAGAAAGTAACAAAGGTTAGGCCCTAGCAATTTCTCTTTTCCATGGATAAATTGTAATAAAATATGCAATGGGCAAGGAAGTAGGGTTACTAGAGTGCTACAATGGTAGGGCTCTAGTATCTACTTCTAGATAGGTGCCTTTCAAGAAATTTTAGCAAGTGGAAAACTATAGAGAAAAAGATAGTAACATGTGTCTTTCTCCTAGGGTTTCAAGCAAGCAATTTCATAATCTTAGACATGAAACAAGTAAATTAACCATAAGCATTCATTCACAATAAAAAAATGCAGATTTTCCACTTACTTCACCAAGAATAAACCCTAGTTGAAGATCCTCCACATGAAAATTTGCCAAAATACACCAAGAATTGCCTCCTCCAAGAAGTGTGCACCACTAAATTTCAACCAATAACCTTTAAAGAGGGTCGAATTTCAGACCACCAATTGTGTGATGAGTGAATGATGAAAAAATGAGAGTTTTATCTCTCTATTTATACAATACTTATGACCTTTAATTAAATTTAGGTCATCAAAAGGCCGACATGGCCAAAATACATGAAAAATCAAGTTTTTACATAAATTCAATAATTAAACCCTAATTTCACTTTTATAGATGACGTCATGCCCTCCTAGGGTGACGTTAGGCCCCTAGGATGGAACGCTAGGCCTCAAATGCAAAACGCTTGGCCTCAAGAGGCCCCAAATGCTACCACACGTGCCAATTAGCACCAAACCGTCCTCATAAATGTCAAACCCTAACTGGATAACGTCAAGGGTCAACATGATGACGTCAGGGGCCCTCAAGGGTCAACGTCATGGTGGAAGGGCAAGACCCCTCTAGGTCTAGGCCTGCCAGAGAGTCTTAGGGAAAACGTCCTTCTTTTCTTCCTGGTGCAATCCTCTGGTGTCTCTCTCCTCCTGGTGGGGTCACAGAATCCATTTGTTGGGCTTTCAGCCCCATGGAGGTCCGACCTAATCATCCTCCCACATGTATAAGGTCCACCGGGCAAAGTCCTGCAGCAACAACAAATACGCCATCCAGGGGCTCATAAGTCATAGGTATCATAGCAATGTCAATCACATCTAATAATCAAATTACCCAAACATGTGCATCAAACCCCCTTTACCCAGACAAATGCTCAAAGACATTATGCAGTTTAACAAGTCAAGTTTGGAGAGGGTCTCAGGATGTCCTATTGGGCTAATCCTCCTTAAGTTTCGGGTGATTCCCAGGTGAGGGACAATATAGGTCATGTAAGTGTGTGAATGGTGTAGGGGAAGTGTTTGGGAAAAGGGTGCAATGATAACAGGGAAATGTAGGTCTTGCCCGTGGGTGCCTCTGTAGAGGGCGAGTTGCACCTTATCATGGATGCCATTGTTTCCTAGCCCATTCAATGCCTTTTATTCTTAGTCTTATTGCTTTTGGTCTTCTTTTTTTCAAAGGAAAAGTTGGGGACATTGTCCTGGGGTGGTGACCAGAGGTGACAGCGTTACCCACAAGTATTTCACGGAAATGAGAAGGTTGACTCGTGATGAGACCCCCTTTCTCTTGTCTATGCCACCAAGAGCCACTACCCTGGTTTGGTGACCAGATAGATGGTAGTGTCATACCGCTACATGCCCATGGACCTAATAAGTCGACTCATGATGAGACCTCCCATCCACCAACTAGTACCTTGAGTTTTGTTTTATCTTACGGGTCCCCTTTTCTTACTGAGAAGCCTTTTATTGCTTTCTCGGGAATCCCTAGGCGAAGCATCTCAAAGGTTTCATTTTGGCTTTTAACTCTTGCCAGCTACTTTTACCCTCTGGGCCTTTAGCCCCTTCTTCCCACAAGGCAAGGTACAACCCTTCCTAGCATGGCAAACCCAATTCCCAAACCCAAGTGGGGGGAGATGAGAGGAATAATGATGGAAAGTGGTAAGTATGGAGGGAATGGACGATGACCTTTCATAGACCCACCCAGTGGCAACTCATCCTAAAGGGGAACCAGCTTACTAGGGCATCTTGTCACCCTCCCAGGTATGAACAAGTTAAAAAGCATAATTTCCAAGCAAACGTTATGAAATGAAGGAGAGTTCGATGCAACATATTCAAGTGCTTCAAAAATCAGAGTGACACATACCATGATACCCAGACTCATTACCTCGAGGAGTAAAACTTACTGCCACTTCAGGACCAGGCTAGTGGGATGGATGTTGTTGCTGCTGATAAATGGGTTGCACTGAAGAAAAGATGGGCCCTCCGGGGCCATGCTCAAGTCATCCGGCTCTCGGCACTCCATGTCTAGGACCTGTGGGCCTCGAGACATAATCTCCTTAGTTATCTCTAGGATAGGGGATAACAAAACCAACAAGGATAGAATTGCTCGAAGCTCACCCTCAAATCATGTATAAATTCAAGAATGATGGATAATATGAGTTCTGTGGTACATTCCAGGGGTATCACGAAGACATCTCCATGATTTTTGCTCAGAATTTCGATGGCCACGAAACAATACTGGGCAATCTGTTAATTCATGTTACTGAACATTCCATAGCAAGTGCTTGTAGATTGTCCGTGTATGGAGAGAGATGGTGGAAGAAGGATAAGTTACCTGTTGATCTAGTCAATCATTTCCTCGTTCCAGAGCATCAAAACCCTGATTGGAGCCAAGGTATTCCACAGAAATAGTTGAAAGAGGAATGGCTAACTGTTTTGGCCATAATTCGAAGGTACATTACCTATGAGAGAAGGTTTTCAATTATTCACTATTATCACATGAGATTGTTAATGCATTTATAGTCCTCTGTATTTTCCTTATTATTTGCTAAAGAACATTATAATGAACCTGTGGAGAAACAGAGAAAGAATGAGAAGGGTAAACAAATTGCAGAGCACCCAATGAGGCATGTAACTAGGGCAACAAAAAAACTAAGTCTAAACTCTAAAGCTTTACCCAAGTCCTCTTTGAAACGAGGCCATTTGACTGTTCTTGAAGACAATCTAGAGAAAGCTGAGATCAAACAAGAATTCGACTATTTTCCAAAGACAGAGGAGCTACAGGATGTTCAAGAGATGCAAATATCAAAAAGTAGTGAAGCAAAAGAGATTGTTGGTGGTTCATCTTCAAAGGGTCATAAGTATGAATTTAGAGTTAAAAGCCCAAATTTTCCATTGACCTAAATCGACCTGCTCCAGATGAACACTATACTAAATTCAGAATAGAAAAAAGGGATGAAAAAGATAGGGTTAAAGAATTGCAAATCATGAAGAAAATAAAATAGAAGCAGGGCAGAAATCAAAACAGGAAATCAAGAAATTGTAGAATTTTCCTGTAGCTGATTGTTTTAGAAATCAACTTATGAAGAATATCCCGAGCAAACCATGAAGAATTTGGGAAATCCATTCAAAACCTACTTGCAGAATGGACCAAATTAGGTGACACACGGACCGTTTTGTGAAAAAGTGAACCAATGAGGATATACGGGTGAATCTTTGAAGGCAATTTTTCCAGATTTTGCGAATTTTCTGTTACCTGAAAAATTGCCTAGCTATGGTTGAATTGACACCTCATCAATTAGACCTGTTCTTGATCATAGGAGCTAGTACATGAATTCTGAAGCAGTTGAAACAGCCTCTATTTTACAGGATCATAATATTTTTGAGATTGTGATTTAGTCTTAGAATCATGTCATTTTCCTAAAGACAAGATTTTTTGGTTTGTTATGCAATGAATGTAATAGGATTTGTCTCCTAGATGCTAGCTAGAAAATAGGATCATACCAAAACTTTATCTAGAAAGTAGGATCCTTAGAAACTAATTGTTGTGTTTAAAAAGGGAATTGATTGACAGAATTAAGGGTTGATTGGTTGGGAGCCATTGGCCACTTTTGAGAAAAATCTGTTTCAAATTGTAAGACAAAGACTTATTTCATTCTGGTACTAAATGGAAAAGGCTATATGATGGTTAGATCTTCTTTCTTGTCTATATTTCTATCTTTTCTTACTTGGATGCATGTTAATCTTTTGCTAAGCATTTGATGTATCTTGTTTGTGAGTAAGCCAGTGAAAACTTTATTGTTTGTTGTTCATAATCAAATTTGTATTTAAGTACATTTCTCTTGTTTCTTGAATGATATTTGGGATCAAGATTTTCATATGTGAGTGGACAAACTGAAAGCTTACATATTTTCTCTGTCTTTTGTATTACATTTGCCATCTAATTCATTAGATTGACTGCCATTTACTGAGCCATTGAAATATGGATTTGTTCTTGTATGCTTGAGATTCATACTTTTCTATTGTCTTCAACCCAACCCTCAAACTAATTTCAAAACCCAATACACATTTATCTATAAAATCCATTGCAATAACTTGATGATGCCCTAGCTTGCCCTTTAGCAGTCAAGTGCAACTTTAGGGACTAACATCGCACCTCTTCCCTGAGAGAGGGCACAAGAGAAACCACCACCAAGAATAACCAAGAACCTCAGATGTTGCAATGTTGCGTCTTCTCCTTGCCTTAGACTAGCGCCTTCTTCTTGAGTGAGAGATGTGTGAGTGAGTGTGTACAAATGAGCAAGACGTCACCTTATTTATAGTCTTCAAATCGTTTTAGCTGGGGCCGACTTCTTCTCTGGGAAATTCTATTTTCCCTTCTTTTTCCTATGGGCCGACTTCTCTTCCTGGAGATTCTAATTATGCTTTATTCTTTTCATGTGGACCGACTTCTCTTCCGGGGTGTTCTTCCACTGTTCAATGGTCTTCCTTTGACTTTTGGAATCTTCTTATCTTCTAAGAAAGGTTGTCCAGGAGGAAAATACCTCCCGCAACTACCAAAACATCAACACTCCTTCTTAGCTAGGGAGGTATTCTTCCAAGATGTCTTCTTACCATAGTCTTACGACTATCCTGCAATCATCTAGTAGCCCCAAGGCTACTACCATGCCATTCGGTAGCACAAAACTTCCGCCATAGTCTCTATGACTATGTTGCAATCAACTAGTAGCACACATCTACTACCATGCAATCCAGTAGTACACAACTACTGCAATAGCCTACACGACTATGTAGCAATCAACTAGTAGCACACARCTACTACCATGTTGTCCAGTAGTACACAACCACTGCAATATGTTGCAATCAACTAGTAGCACACAACTACTACCATGCAACCCAGTAGACACAAGTTACAACTACTCTCGTATGCTGCAATCAACTAGTAGCACACAGCRACTACCATGCAGCCCAATAGTACACAACTACTGTCATAGTCTTCATGATTATGTTGTGATGTTTCTCCTCTCCCAATAGTCTTATTCACACCCATCCACTAAGCAAGACTACGAGCATAGCCCCAAGGCTACGCCATGGTCCAAGACCATGCTACAAGTCTTATTCACACCTAGCCACCTGACATGGCGTAGGCAAGACTTGTATCAGGCCGCACATTACTCCCTCAGTCACCTCACATGACTGATCCGGGAAACCCTTGGCCAAAGGGGAAGCCTGCTGGAGGAGAAACATCACACCTCCCTCTCAACAAGGGTGGACATTCTGCATCGCGCCAAACTTGTCTCTGAAGTACTCATACTTCACTCTAGAGTCTAGACAGAGGCTTGGTGAGAAAGTTCGCTATCTGCTCATCTGTGGATATGTACTGGAGCTCCATTGTTCCACTTTGCACCATGTCTTGGATGTAATGGTATTTGATCTCTATGTGCTTTGACTTGTCATGAAAGATTGAACTCTCTGAAAGCTTCACACAACTTTGATTATCACGGTATATCAAAGTTGGTTCCAACTCTAGATCAAATAACCCTACAAGCAACTTCCGAAGCCACATTGCTTCACGACTTGCAACACTAGCTGCAATATACTCTACCTCTGATGTACCGAGTGCCACTGACATCTGTTTTCTGCTCAACCATGAGATCATACCTGATCCCAAACTGAAGCAACATCTCGATGTGCTTTTCCAGTCCACTGCACTCCCTGCCCAATCAGAGTCTGTATAACCTTGCAGCTTAACTTCTCCGTCCGAGACATATCTAATTCCATATCCAACTGTACCATGCAGGTACCTCAACACATGCTTTGCTGCTATCCAATGTACATGTCTAGGCTCAACCATGTACTGAGTCAAGGTGTTCACCGCAAAGCATATGTTCAGCCTGGTGTTAACAAGGTACATCAAGGATCCGATCAACACTCTGTACATCATGGGATCAACCAAATCTAAAGATGAATCACTCAAGAGCTTCATATTCGTAACCATAGGTGTGGCCAAGGACTTGCAGTCCATCATCCCAAATCTCTGCAGGATCTCAACTGTATATTTTCCTTGGCTAAGTAAAATCTCATCTAATCTCTACCACACCTCTAATCCCAAGAAATAGTGCATCGGACCCAGATCCCTCATTTCGAATTTTGAAGTGAGCTCCCTCTTGCACCCATCTATGGGCCTCTCATCCCTTGTAAGAAACAAGTCGTCCACATATAGAACCAAAATCAATGGGCAACCATCTTCAACCTTGTAATAAAGGTTGGGATCTATGTCACTATTGGTAAACCCCAAGTTCATAAGATAATCGTCTATTATGTCATACCATGCCCTGGGTGCCTACTTAAGCCCGTACAAAGCTTTATTTAATTTGCAAACATGGGACTCCTTCCCATGGATTACAAAACCTTATGGTTGCTCTATGTACACTTCTTCTTCAATTACACCATTCAAGAAAGCAGTCTTCACATCAATCTGGTGTAATTTCCATCCCATCACGGAAGCAATAGCAATAATAAATCTGATGAAAGTGTACTTTGATACTAAAGCAAATGTCTCATCATAATATTCTCCCTCTTTCTGGGAGAACCCTCTAGCCACAAATCTCGCTTTGTACTTCTCTATGCTGTCATCTGCAGCATGCTTGATCTTGTATATCCACTTGGAAGTCACTATTGATTTCCCTTTTGGTCTCGGAACCACCTCCCACACAGCATTCTTCATGATGGACTGGTACTCCTCCATCATGGCATCCTTCCACACTTCCTACTTAGCAGCTTCCTCAAAAGCGGAAGGTTCTGAATCAATGATTTTACTCATCCACGTCACATAGCTGAAAAACTTGTGTGGTCTCTTGCTCTCTCTAAAGGAGCCTCTGGAAGTTGCATGTCCTTCAGCTTCCTGCAAAGTGTTCCGGAGCCATGCTGGTCTTTTCCTGGTAACTGTAGCTTCTTTAGGTGGATCTACAGGTCTCTCTTGCTCTACTGTCTCATTCTGATCTTCTTGAATGAGTTATTTTGGAGTAGAGTCAACCATTATTGCATCCCTTGGAGCCTCCTGCTCCTCTCTGTCCTCATCCATGTGAGACTCTCTAGATTTCTTGAAGGCTTCATCTTCATTAAATGTGACATCCCGACTAATTTAATTCGTCTCTGTCCGAGGATGTATATTCTGTAAGCCTTCGAAGTCTCACTGTATCCAACGAAGATGCCCTTCTTTCCTGAAGGCTCTAGCTTCATTCTCTTTTCCTTGCGAACATGTATGTACACCGAACAATCAAATATTCTCTAGTGGCTGACTTCTGGTTTCTTTCCGGTGAATACTTCTTCAGGTGTCTTGATCCCCAATATCTTATGAGGACTTCTATTCTGGACATACACGGTTGTACTAGATGCTTCTGCCCATAGATGCATGGGTAAACTTTGGTCATGGATCATCGCTTTAGTTGCTTCTACGATAGATTTGTTCTTTCTCTCTGCAACCTCATTCTGTTGGGGGTTGTAGGGAGTTGTTAGCTCCCTCTTGATTTATGCTTCCCTACAGAGGTCTTTAAACTCATTTGAGGTCTATTCACCTCCATTGTCTGACCTCGAGATCTTAATCTTGCTTCCAGAGAGATTCTCTACTAAAGCCTTGAATTCTTAAAACTTACTGAAAACTTCATCTTTTGCTTTCAAAAAATAGATACATGTCTTACGTGAGTAATCATCTATGAAAATGACATATTTTACAAAGTTACCTACTGATGGCATTCTTGCCAAGTGCGCATCCTTTGCATACTCCATCACGTTCTACCTACATATCTGGTAGACCTGTAACCATCTTGCTCAAAACCGGTAATGCTCTGTAATTTAGGTGAGCAAGTCTTCGGTGCCATAGACCACTAGAGCTAGTATTGTTGTGTACAAGGGCTTGTTCTTGGTGTCCTTTCAATTTGTACAATCCTCCCTCTCGGACACCAATCACGGTAGCAGAATCTATGCTTGAATTCTTAGGCCATAGAAGAACTTGGCCATCCACAAAGGCTACCCTGAAACCTTTATTTTCTAAAATAGAAATAGACAGAAGATTCTTCTTCAAGCCTTGTACAAACAACACATCTTTAATTGAGATAGAATTACCTTAATCAATTTGGTAGGAGGCTTCTCCTACTCCTTTGACTGCGTGTCTGGAATCATCCCTAAGCTCCACCTGAAGGGATGAACTCGTCTCTATCAAATTCATAAAGGAACTTTTGAACCCGGTCATGTGCTAGGAAGCACCACTATCCACGAGCCAAATATCACTTCCTTGAGTGATAGTCCCTGTGAGGGCTGAAACAAAGACATATTCTTCATCCTTTGATTCCTTTGCCTTCTTCTGAGGTGTGGACTCTTCCATATCTGTTGCACGTGCATGATGTCTTTTCTTTCCTTTCTCATGAGGACATTGAAAAGCGTAATGTCCCAACTTCTTGCAATTGTAGCATCTAATTTTTTATATGTCCTTCTTGTGGTTTGATCTTCTAGCCTTCTTTGGACTGGTATTTCTCCTTTCTTTCCTTTTCTTCATATGAGTAGCAAGAGCTTGGTTTTCTTCATCATTTGTCTTATGTGACTCTGATATCAATCTAGATTCTTCTTGGGTACAGTCTGTCCACAACTTGTCAAATTTGGGCAATTTACTTCTTTCGCAAATTCCTTGAACAAATGGGTCCCAAGAAGATGGAAAACCATTAAGTGTAGTAGTCACAAGCTCTGCATCGTCCACCGAGTCTTCAATAGCTGCTAGTTGGTCCTCGATCTGCGAAATTCTCATGTAGTTGGAGACTATTTATGACTTGTTCAACATTACGTTTCTAAGTTGATGCCTTAGTGTCAACGTCCTATTGGTATTCTTGCTTTCATATAATCTGGTTAGAGCATCAAACATTTCCTTTGGTGTCTTCAATTCCAATACATTGGGGATCAAGTGATCCTTGATTGAATCTGTCAAGATCCTCTTGGCCTTAATTTCATTCTTCTTGAACTTTGCCTTGGCATCTTCTTCTTCCGGTTCTAGGAAAACTTGCTTGACATGATCCAACCACTCATTCTCTTCTAGAATGAGAAGTACCCTATGCTTCCACGATCTAAAGTTGTCTACTCCATCCAACCTATCCTCAACTCTCTTGCTGGTAGAGAAACTAGGACTGAAAAATCTCAAAATTTCAAACTTCACCAAACTGCAATCTGGGTGTTGCAGTGAGTGCGCTAAGGTTAGGCAAGTTGCTCTGAGGTGTAGATTTGCCTTAACGGCTTTGAAAGGGTGCTCAACGAGCTTGACAAAATAAAACTGTGCAGCGGCAAGGTACTGCGGCAAATACAATCTTCCTTCCAGTGATTAAACTGTTCTGAAGGTAACCAACTCTAAAACCATGTTAGATTTTCATAATTTTCAGAGCATTCGGATTACCAGTGTACTTATATCTTCTTTTGCATTAACAATCATATACCATATACTAAAAATATGAGTAGCATAAACAAGCACAAGAAGACACAGAGAGTTATCCTAGGAAAACCCCAAACCCGAGGAAAAACCCAGCCAACCTTTCTTAGATAGATTCCATCCAATAATATAATCCAACCATGAACAAGCTCTCAAGAGCAACAGATAATGAAGAAACCCTAATACAAAGCTAGCACACCAAATAGGGCTAGCTCACCAAATAGCTGCAACAACAGCACCATACAAGATAGCACACCTCTTCCCTGAGAGAGCACACAAGAGAAACCGCCACCAAGAATAACCAAGAACCTTAGATGTTGCAATGCTGCGTCTTCTCCTTGCCTCAGACTAGCGCCTTCTTCTTGAGCAAGAGATGAGTGAGTGAGTGTGTACAAATGAGCAAGACGTCACCTTATTTATAGTCTTCAAGCCACTTTAGCTAGGGTCGACTTCTTCTCTGGGAGATTCTATTTTCCCTTTATCTTTTTCCTGTGAGTTGACTTCTCTTCCTGGAGGTCCTAATTCTGCTTTACTCTTTTCATGTGGGTCGACTTCTCTTCCATGGTGTTCTTCCACTGTTCGACAGTCTTCCTTTGACTTCTGGAATCTTCTTCTCTTCTAAGAAAGGTTGTCCAGGAGGAAAATACCTCCCGCGGCTACCAAAACATCAACATATCATGCATGGCATTAGAATATGAGGATGAGCTCAATCCTCTATGGATTCTTATGTCCCAATAACGATGAAATTCATCCTCAAAATTGTACAAGTCTTGAGGCTGGGAATCTTCCATTCTTAAGATCGTGTCTTCAAACATGCTAACCATATCTTTGTCGGTGGATTCCTTTGTGACATATGTGGTATGATGTAAATTAGTTGGTATTCATACGATCTACAATACCCTTCTTCCAAGCATGAATCTGTGATTATAAATGTGCTAGTAGCATCCCTGTAGCATCCCCTAATTGGATTTCCATTTACCACAATGTATCAAAATGTACCACCATCCACTTGGCGCACCAATGCTTATAAAACTAAAACCATTTTTGTAATTCGTCATGCATTAAACAAAATCATGATATGTCCATGATCTTTCGTTGATAGCCCCATATGTTTGACTAATACCCATTAATGTTTCCAGCCATACACCTACTATGGTTTTGGAGAATATACATGATATATTTGCCAATAATAGGATACTATGTGATTTTCTTGAACAACTTCTTCCATGGATCTCCTAAGATAGTAGTAGTATTCACACTTGAATTGGATTTGTCAAATTATTGATTCACTAAATTCTCTTATTAGTCTTTGGAGATGGACCCACAACCTTTTTGGTGTTGAGCATTATGATTCTGACTTGGAGTTGGAGCATTCCCTTTTCTCCATTTTGCAGTAAGCTAATGTTAACGTTGGTCGATTCAATTGATCTGCAAGGGCATTATTTTTTTCTCTCAATGTGTTTGATTTCCATATTCAAATGTTTTGATAAAACTATGCCACCTTATTAGTCATTCATGCTTATCAAGCATTGGATCTATTTTCTTTTTGAGGAAACCTTTCAATCCTTTGTAGTCAAATTGAATTACCCACATTCAAATGTTTTGGTAAAACTATGACACTTTGTTAGTCATTCATGCTTATCAAGCATTGTATCTATTTTCTATTTCAGGAAACCTTTCAATCCTTTGTAGTCAGATTGAATAACAAACTTGTATGGAAAGATAGAGATTTTGAATGCTTTCACTCTTGCATAACTTTCAAGCTCGGTGCTATGATATAGATTTGTTGTATCTAGCCAAACTCCAAACGTATATCTACAAAGTTCTCCCTCTCCTAGTAGTGTAGCTCCCCATCCAGTAGTAGATGCATCCATTTGTACAATATAGGGACCATTTCCTATCGAGATTCTAAGTGGAGCAATGTCTTTATCTTTCTCTTTAATCCTTATGATAGTAGTTGTGTGTTTCTCTGCCCAATTCCATTGATTCTTTTGTACAAGCTTTTAAAACTATGATTTTTCTATAGAGATATCTTTCAGGAAAGGAAGTACATAATTGATGCAACCCAAAAAGGGCCGGTGTTGCTTTCGCGTGCTAATTTGATCTAGATAATTTGAGATGGTTTCATATATATGGGGTTGTAACTTGCCTTTGCCATTTCTAATCCAAAGTCCAAGAAATTCAATCCCGAGCTTAAAAAGTTCTATTTTAACTTTGGATAACACTATCCCATTTGTCTTTACTAATTCTAAAAATTTTTTTACATGGACAGTGTGTTCTTCCACTATTCCTAAGTAAACAAGAATGTCATTAATATATACAAGAATGTATGAATAATTTGTATTAAAGATTTAGTTTATCCACCTATGGAAATAGGTTGGAGCATTACTTAAACCAAATGACATTATTAACCATTCATATTGCCCCTGTGATGTGTTGAGTGCAGTTTTGTAGACATCCTCAAGCTTTTTGCTTATATAGTAGATACTAGAAACCACTCTTACAATCAAATTTGTTGTAATTTCTACTTCCGATGAGATGAGTTAACAATGTATCTTTGTGCAGCATTGGGTATTTGAAATTTATGGTGATGTCATTTAGTGGAATGTAGTTAATCACCATCCTTTTCTTCCCTCTCTTTTGCTCATTATGCTTGTTTACCATGAATGCAGAACAACAAAAATTTTGATGTTGAAGGTCTGACCAACTTGTATACAAGCAATTCTTTGATTGCTTCATCCATATCTTTCTGATTGGAATGTTAAATTTTCTCTTAAAAACCAGAACCTAGTTGCAGATTTGAATAATTAAAAGCAGAACTGAACTTTCTAATACAAAAATCTAAACATGTTGATTTTCTTAACACTCTAAATGCAACGGAAATAAACTCATAAAGGCACAAGCATTCATACACAGAAAACACAGTTATTTTTGGTCAAATGACTTTGGAGAAACCCAACTGGGAAAACCGGTCTTCTGCTTGGTGATTTTTATTATTTCAGGAAAGAACAAACTCAGAAATTTTACATCAGCTACTCAGAAGAACTTATCTGAGGCAAAACCTCTGCCTTTAGCAAATTTCCAGCCTTCTCCCTCACCCAAACTCTTCATGCTTTGTTGCTGGTGCGTCATACAGCCTGTACGACCCAGGTCGTGTGACCCTGTTGCTGGGCACACCATACAGATTGTACGGCCTGCTGGCACGAACCAGAAATGGTTGGTTTGCTTGTTGGGTGCAGGAAATATGCTGGTTGAGAAGGAAATGGAAGTCGTACAGCTCCTTCTGCTCTTGCTAAAGTTGTTATGATGCTAACGTTGCTCTCTTCACCAAATCGAATAGTGCACAATGAGGCTCCAAAAACCCTACTCCCTTAGCAATTTGAATTGGGCCTGTTATCGCACAGTTTGTAGCTAGGTCAAATGGCTAGAGAATTGAAGGCAAACTGG
>WSFP011483095.1:0-15867 GCA_009831015.1 Picea engelmannii | reverse complement strand
TGCATAGGAACACATCATATCCTCTGTCAATCACATCATAATCATATACAAAAGGTCTAACATCAAAAAGGGTCCAGATCACTTGCGAGCAAGTGTCCTCAAAGAATAAGTGGTCTCAGTGCGCCAGAGCGGGATGTTACATAATCACATCCTTTAATTGATGTATGTTTTCATTAGAATTGGTCATGCCAGGAATTTAATGTGATGTATGATTCTATAGTAGTAATATTTCCCTTGCGTCTTGTTGACTTGTTGATTGGGTGCTTGGATATAGTCTTCTTGTATTTCTGACAGATAATTTGGTATCCTAGCGCGTTGGATTTTTCTTGGGTTATTGGTCTAAATAGGTTATGTTGCGCTGTGGTTATTGTCGTGTCTATCGCCTTGTGACAACATGATTCCTGATGAGGGGATCATTATGCACCTCGATGGACAGATGCAAATGATAACCTAGCCGGAGTCTTGTGCTTCCCGATGTGGGCGTTATTCGTTGTAATTGATGTTGGTACTTGGTTTTGTAATGCTTTAATGCATTTGGTTTCGTGCGCCATAGAGGTTTCTAGTTATTGGTCATCAAAGAAATTGTGTTGGGTTGTTGATTTTGTCCTTTATCTAGTAGGCGTTGTCTTGTTTGTGTCGAGTGGGTAACCATTTTTGTCTGTCTATTAATTTCGTTGATTTCATTCCTGCTTAAAACAAAAACAAAAACAAACAAATGCACTTGCTTTGCATCACTTGTAGTCATAATGATGGGGACATTACATATGGTATTAGAGCCGGTTCAACCTGCGACTGGGGAACACTACGACTTTTGTTGATTTGATTTTTTATTATAAGGTTTGATAATTAATTTGATTTGTATTCGTGCAGGTAATCATGGTTAGAGGATGTCACGGAGGTAGACGATGGGATGCTAGGAGAGGAGGCACGATGCCCCCAGTAGCCTCCATGCCTGAGGGGTCTAACCCCCAGGGAAATGAACAGGTTGTCGGGCACAAACAAATAGTTGTGGGTGATGTGGTTGGGCTGATCAAGTCTTTTCAGCGGATGTCTAAGGCACTGATCAGTCGTTTGGATAGAGATGAGGCTAGGGTGTCGACACCTGCTGAGGGTCCACCGTGCACTCCGGTTAGTACTGGTAGAATTCACCGTGAACTCGAGAAGGTCAAATTTCTCGAGTTCTATGCTGTCCCAGACAGCGCAGGCGCCGAGGCATTGTTGGAGAATATGGCGATGTGCTTTGCGCTTCGCGAATATACCTCCAAAATGAAGGTCCTCATGGTAGTCTTTCAACTGAAGGGGGGCGCTCTTATATGGTGGAAGACGCTCCTGCCACAATTGAACATGGTCACCGAAGACGTTTCATGGGAACTATTCAATGAACAGTTCCAGGAGAGGTATCTGTCTGAGGAATTCATTGAGCGTCAGCTAAATGAGTTCAACGCCTTGCGACAAGGTGACCATATGCTCATCCTGTATGAGGCCCATTTTATGGAGTTTCTTTGGTATGCTCCACACTTGAACACCGAGAAACTTAAGATCAATAGGTTATTTTTTGGTCTTAATGTCAGCATTCGTGCAAGGGTTAGGATTCTGATGCCTCAAAACTTGCATGATGTCATCTAGAAGACCCTCATAGCATAGTAGGATCTTATCAGCGGGGTTCAGAGTAGGACTCCAACAAGACCAGCAGGGCAGATGTCATCTGGTGCATAGCAGCGTCGACCATAGCAACAACAGTTTAGGCATGTTCAGCAGAATAGACCAAGGTTCTAGGTCGGTGGGCCGTCAGCTTCTACTTTGGGTACCAGGAGTACTGGATCGAAGAAAGGGTGTTGGACATATGGGGAGCCACATTACCAGTGTGAATGCCCAGTGGAGAGGACTAGAGCATATGGATCAGTCGGATCCACTACTGTGGGAGATTTGGGTAAGGCCCATCGGATTCATGCAATGGTGAATAACTTCCAGGCATAGCACCAATCGACTGTGCTCCAACTGTCAGGTATCGTTGCTGACCATACCCTTAGTATTTTGATAGATCGCAGTGTTACCGAGAGTTTCATTTCAGGTACAGCGCTAAAAGGAATTAATATAAAGGAAGTCGAACAGGATGAGTTTATCTTTGTATAAATGGATTCTAGAGCCAAACAAAAGGTTCGTGGGAAGGTTATGGGTTGTAGCCTTAACTTGGGAGAGTTTTTCACTAGGTCCAACCTGTACGTCACGATCTTAGGATCTTATGACGTCGTGATCAGTATGGACTAGTTGGAATCGCATAAGGTGATACTCAATTGTAAGATGAAATAGTTGAGTTGGGTCGATGATGAGGGGAAGAGACACATGATTGTAGGTCGGAACCAAGGAGTTTCCCTGAGGTTCATCTCTTCCTTGCAACTACGAAAGAGAATGTGCAAGGGATGTAAGATTTATGTGATACTTGCGTTAAACGACAAGGGAGTAGTGGAAGTTCTAGAACACCTTCCGATGGTGAGAGAGTTTGAGGATGTCTTCCCAGAAGAGTTACCTGGGACATCACCAGAGAGGGAATTGGATTTTACCATAGACCTAAAACCGAGGACTGAACCAATAGAAAGAACACCTTATCGGATGTCGACCCTGGAGTTACAAGAGTTGAAAATGAAACTGAAGGAGTTGCTAGAATTAGGACTCATACATCCAAGTGTGTCACTGTGGGGCGCACCTTTTATTTTCATACGAAAGAAGGATGGGTCATGGAGACTTTGCATTGACTATCGTCAATTGAACAAGGCAACAATCAAGAATCAGTATATGTTTCCAAGGATTGATGATCTGTTTGATCAAATTAAGGGTGTGATGGTGTTTTCCAAGATCGACTTGAGATCATGGTATCACCAGTTATGGATCAAGGAGGATGACGTCCCTAAGACCTCATTTAAGACAAGGTTTGGACATTACGAGTTTACTGTTTTATCGTTTGGACTGACGAATGACCCAAGGGTATTTATGAGTTTGATGAAAGGGGTGTTCCACGACTAATTGGACAAGTTCATCCAAGTATTCATTGATGATATTTTGATCTAATATCAGACGATGAAGGAGAATGATGAACACTGTTGCTTGGTACTACGGTTTTTGCGAGAGAACAAATTGTATGGGAAATTGTCTAAATGATTTTTTTTATCAATTGAATATTCACTACTTAGGGCATGGCATCTTCGACGAAGGTATCGTCGTGGATCTAGCAAAGGTCAAGGATATTATGGAATGGCCTGCACCAACAAATTTCCCTGAAGTGCATAGCTTCATGGGTTTAGCAGGATATTATTGACGGTTCGTCGAGGGTTTTTCGAGGATAGCAAATCTGATTACGGAATTACAGAAGAAGAACAAGAAGTTTGTTTGGACCGAGAAATGCACTGAATCATTTCGGAGGCTCAAGGATATGTTGACAACAACATCGATACTAAAGGTCCCTGACATGGACGTAGACTTCTTGATATGCACTGACACATCCAAGGAAGTCTTAGGCGGAGTCTTGATGCAAAACGAATGACTGGTCGCTTACATCTCAAGAAAGTTGAGAAGACATGAGGAGAACTATGCAACGCATGATTTGGAGTTGTTAGCCATTGTTTATGCCTTGAGAGTTTGGATACATTACATTATTGGATGAAAATTTGAACTAAAAATGGACCACTATGGACTACAACACATCTTTACTGAAAGTGACTTGAATGCGTGACAACGACATTGGTCGGAATTTCTTAGCGAGTATGATTTTGAGATTACTTACATAAAAGGGAAAGTCAAATGAGTGGTGGATGCGTTGAGTTGGAGACCACACATCTCTTTGGTGATGACTCTTCAGACGAATCTACATGAAGTAATTCTAACTTTACAACGTGACGATGACTGGTACAAGGAGTTCAAGGATTTTATCAGACAAAACACAATGATGGAATCAAAATTTAAAGGATTTACTTTGGACAATGACAAATTATTGAGATTTAAAATTTGAATTTATGTACCGCCCAACGATGAGTTAAGGGGTTTGATCCTAAAAGAGGCTCACAAAGCAGTGTACATGGCTCACCCCGGAGTCACGAATATGAGGGAAGACCTTAAACCCTTATTCTTCTGGAAAGGAATGAAGGTAGACATAGTCAACAACATGGCCCGATGTCTATAATGTCAGCAGGTGAAAGCTTAACATAGACATCCAACGGGATTACTACAGCCACACGGTATTCCTGAATCGAAATGGGAGGTCATTTTGATGGATTTCATTGTTGGATTTCCACTGACGACAAGGAGACATGACTTGATTTTTTTGGTAGTTTACACTCTAATGAAGAGTGCTCATTTTATTCTTGTACATATGACGTATCGGGCCTCTGACATAGCTAAAGTTTTCATCAGTGAGATTGTGAGGCCGCATGGAGTGCCTAAGAGGATTATATCCGATAGAGGATCGGTGTTTACCGGATGATTTTGGACTAGTCTCCAAGAGGCCTTGGGAACCCAACTTAACTTTAGCACCACGTATCACCTAGAAACAGATGGGCAGACCGAACCAACTAACCAAATCTTGGAGGATATGTTGTGTATGTACATTATGGACCAATAGAAGCATTGGGAAGAATTATTACCACTGGTAGAATTTTCATATAACAATAGTTATCAAAGCACCATTAAGATGGCACCTTTTGAGTTTCTTTATGGGAATCCATGTTAGACGCCTTTGAGTTGGGACTGGCTTGAGGATAGGGTCCTGGTCAGACCAGAAGCAATCCAAGAAATGGAATATCAAATGAAAACTATAAGACAAAGGATCAAGGAAGCACAGGATTGACAAAAGAGTTATCTCGATGTTCACCATGTCAACCATAGTTACGATGTTGGCGATCGAGTATTCTTATGGGTGAATCCGCATAAGAGTTCGATCAAGTTTGGAAAGGGTGCTAAACTCTCTCCTAGGTTCATGGGACCTTTCAAGATTGTGGAAAAGAAGGGGCTCGTGGCCTATCAACTAGCCTTTCCTGATTCTTTGAGGCGTATGAAAGATGTTTTTCACGATCTGTTTTGAGACATTATATTAGTGATCCTACACATGTTATTGACATAAGTTCCTTCTAGGTATCTAACGAGGGTATGCTCACGATGGAGCTAATATGAATTCTGGACCATCGCATAAAACAGCTATGGCTTCAAACAGTAGATCAGGTCAAGGTTCAGTGGAACAACTATAGTCCACACTCGGTGACCTGGGAGGACACATATGATATGTGCCAGCAGTTTCCATTTTTGTTTTATAGAGAGACTTATGATACTATGATACATTTTATTTCAGCACTTATATACTGTGAAACTTTTGGACGAAGTTTAAACCAAGAGGGGGTGTATGAAACATCTCGCTCTTGCGTGAACTGAGCAAACTTATTCTTTGAGGACACTTGCTTGCAAGTGATCTGGGTTATTATACTATTGGTTGTTTTGATTATGATTATGAGATATTATGGATTTGATGATATTTTATTTTGTTGCATTTGCACAGACAAGTGTTATTGACTGGGTTCTACTGAGTGTGTAGGACTTTGGACATTGAGGATGTAGAAGCATCGATGAAACCCCTTGAACTGTAGATCGAGACAGGGAGTGGATTCTTATGGTTTGAATGTGGTTGACATGACATTTGTACAAATTAATAGATGTTATGATGATTGATTATTATTGCTGACATGATTCGTTGATGGATGCAAGCTGACGATAGCTTGTCGACCAGACTCACATATGGAGTAGAGGGGTCATGCACGAAAACCAAAGACATTGAGGGAGAGGTGTGGAAGCATCCCTGCCACAACCTACTATCACTCTCTCCATGGCTTGAACTGTAGGTTAACGATTACCTAGCTCGACAAGACCCGCAATGTCGTGAGCGAAAACTATGGCAATCACCCACGATGATTCTAAAGGGCGTGCAATAAGGTAGGGGCCTTATTCCTTAGAGGCCCTTAGTCTCCTATAAGATCACCTGGAGTAGTATTGACTCCAGGGGTTTGATGTCTACCAAATTCAGTCAAGAGGCGAGTGGCACCCTTGGAGCACGTAGTGCATCTTAAAGGGCACGTTGCACAAGGAAAACAAAAAGAGGCGAGTGGCACCCTTGGAGCATGTAGTGCATCTTGAAGGGCACGTCGTGCCAGAAAAATTGAAAGAGGCGAGTGTCACGCTTGGAGCACCTAGTGCATCCTAAATGGAACGTCTCAATTTTATTTGGTAAGTGAATAAACCTAGTCGGCCTTAAAATGAATGATGTGAGAAGTAAGTTTTAAAAACAATTTTTCCTAATAATAATAAAAAAATATGTCGCCCATCCTAGTGAAATTAAAACCTAGGTCTAAGTAGAACATGTGGTCAAAAAACAAATTAATAATAAATAAACATGTAACAAGAAGGGGGGTAAGAAATTCAAACTTATTATTAGAGTCAAATTTATAATGGAGGATTAAATTTTTAAAAGGGATAATGGCGGTTTTTATCTACACTTGCTAAATTAATTTTTAATCAAAAAGGAAAAAGGGTAAATGGTTGGTTTATCTACACTTGCTAAATTGATTTTTTTAGTTAAAAAGGAAAAATGGGGAAACTTAAAAGAAATAGGAAACTTAAAGAAAAAGGGAAACTTAAAGAAAAGGAGAAACGTAAAGAAAAATTTGAATGCCTAACTTAGTAATGAATCTTGCCTTTGGAACTTTCTAATTATGAACTCAACTAGGAATTAAGGTGTAAGTCATTTAAGAAGTGTAACGGAATTTTGGGACATCGAGGAGCGTTTTTAGGAATGCTTTTAGGTGGATGAGGAAAATAGGAATAATTACTTAATTAATTAAATTGATTTTCTAGTGCAACTAGGGGATCGGGTGACATGTGTACGGGGGAGGTTTTTCGAAATTAATTAACTGAAAAAGGAATTTTATGAGAATTTGGGAAACTAATAACTTAAAAACTCTATAAAAAGGATGGAGGAGGAGGAGAAAGGATCTTATGTTTTTTCGTAATGTTATGCTGCTAAAATTTTACCTTGACTGAACTTTCTCTTGTGGGAGTTGGGATACCCAGCTCAGGTAACGAGTGGTATATAAACCTTATGAGGCGAGCTGGGTGATAAAATTCTTTGGCATTGTGTGAGTGGCCCCTTTATGGCTCGGGGGGCTCAGGGGGAAGAAGAGTACCCCTAACGTTGGCTTGGAGGTACCGATGAGGTCACATCGATCAGCAAGCGGTAGTTGGATGGAGCACGTGCGGGACAATGACTCGGAGCTTTCACATTTGGCTATGATACGCATGTGTATATTTTTATTGAATGGTAGTTTAAATATTTATCCTGCGTCGTTAGTGATGTACTTCTATTGTGTTAAAATTTATGTTTAATCAACATAACACTATCCAAGGATTTATTTTTATCTTTCAACAAATTTGTCTTGATGAGCCCGACGCTTATAAAGAAACTTAATTGTCATCCCAGCCTTATGCTCACTGTATTTTTAATTGATTTCCCAGGGTGAACCCAACCTCTGACTGCAATGACTTCTCTACATTTGTTTTTATCGATTAATACAAAGAATTTTATTTTTTTTGTCTTATGTCCCTTATCCCTTAAGTTATTAGTCTATGCCTGAGCAGTCGGCGAGGAGTCGAATCAACGGTTGTCACTTCGGTTTTTAAAGACTTATAGATTTAAATGCCCTTCTTTCCTGTGCATGGATAATAAGTGAAGGATAAATTTCGCCCATCTATCTATCCCTTACTCACCTATGTGTTTTTCTCTTATGATTGATCTCTAATTCTTGTGTCCTCTTTGTGACTCACTATCTCTGCATTTTCTTGATTGATTATCTCTACATTTCTTTTGAATGATTACCTATTATTTTCCTTGAATGATCAACTCTGTGTTTCTTTGGAATTTTTAAACTCTGTGTTTGAATGTTTAACCTTTGAATGATTAATCTTTGAAGGATTAATCTCTCAAGAAATCATTTTTCCCATATTCGTTTCTACCAAAATCATTTTTTCCAAAACATCTTTGCGTTGATTGAGATTAATGTTGAATGATTAACCTTTGAACGATTAATCCTTGAAGGATTAATCTTTGAAGAAATCATTTTTTCCAAATCGTTTTTCCCAAATCATTTTTACCAAATCACTTTTTCCAGAACATCACTGCGTTTTATGACTATGTGTGACCGTGTTTTTGATAAGTCTACGATTTTGTTATGTATTAATGAATAGCATTTTTGGATGACATATTATACTCTACGTCTTTGGATAGTGATTTATACATTTAATAAGACAGTGATATCATACTTTTAATGGACAATCATATCATATGGTTGATAGACATCATCATCATGTATTTAATGTGCAACATTATCATGTACTTAACTGACAGCGATATATATTGCACAGTGATATCATTTTACATAGTGATATCACACTACACAATGTTATCACATTAAACAATGATACCATAACACACATTGAACTCATATTTTCGCTCGGCAATATCATTATTAGATAACATTATCATATTGCGATATCATTATTAAATTTCTTATACAACCATATCATTATCAGATAGTGATATCATTATTAGATGTGTTAGACAAAAATATCATTATTAAATAGCAATATAATTATCATATATTGATAGATATCAATATTAGGTAGAGAATTTATACACTTAATACATACATTGAATGGACAGCGAAATTAATATATGTACAGTGAAAATATACTATATATATATATATTGAATGGACAACGAAATTAATATATGGACACTTAATCTATACAATGAATGGACACTTAATTTATACATTGAATGGACAACGAAATCAATATATTTATGACAACGATTTTATAGGGTTTAAATTCCATTCTAAATGCACTTACACAACGATATTGTTGGTATAGGTTTAATTTCATAGAGTTTAATTTCCATAGAAATGTATTTAACACAGCGAGATCACTGGCAAAGAGTAAATTGGTAGAGCTTCAAATTCTTTTTAAAATGTAATTGCACAACGAGTTAATGTTGGATAACTATGCCATTGTTAGGCAGCGATTCTATTGGTAGCATTATTGGACAATGATTTTATGGATTGATAGCATGTTGATTGATAGTTTTATTGAATAGCGATTTAATATTATGGATAGCAAATTAATATTGTTGACCGTAAATGTTATTTACACAGCGATAGTTAATTATCAAATAGTGATGGTTATTTACACAGCGATATCATATATTTAATAGACAACATGTGTCATATGTTAATAGACAACAATATCATGTGTTTAATAAACCAATATGTCATGTATTAATAGACTGTGATGTTGTTGTTGACAACAAATATTATAGACAACGATAATAATGATAGGGTTGGAAGATTTAACTTAGGCTTATACCGGGAATTATATGTTAGGGAATGACAATTGCAGTGAGACCTTGTTAATAAAATCTTAATTAATTAATAAATGACTTGAAAAGAGAGAGAGGATTTTATTTGATACATGTTATTGTAGAATGGATTCTCGAGGGAATAATTCATAGATGGTTAATCGTGTTCTTTAGTTGATGTATGTTTTCATTAGAATTGGTCGCGCCAAAAATTTAATGTGATGTATGATTGTATAGTAGTTATATTTCTCTTGCATCTTGTTGACTTGTCGATTGGGTGCTTGGATATAGTCTTCTTGTATTTCTGAAAGATAATTTGGTATCCTAGCACGTTGGATTTTTCTTGGGTTATTGGTCTAGATAGGTTATGTTGCGCTATGGTTATTATCGTGCCTATCGCCTTGTGATGGCATGATTCCTGATGATGGGATCATTGCGTGCCTTGATGAATAGATGTGAATGGTAACCTAGTTGGAGTCTTGTGCTTCCCAATGTTGGTGATGTTCGTTGTAATTGATGTTGGTACTTGGTTCTGTAACGCCTTAATGTGTTTGGTTTCGTGCACTGTAGAGGTTTCTATTTACTGGTCCTCGAAGCCATTGTTTCTTGTTGTTGATGTTGTCCTTTAGTTGGTAGGTGTTGTCTTGCTCATGTCGGGAGGGTAGTCATTTTTTTTTGTCTATTGATTATCGCATGTTTCATCCAGTTGCGTGATGTGCTAGTATGCTGGGTCATTTTTGTCTATTGCCTGAATGGGTAAGTTGTGCTCGTCGTCAGGGGGTGTTTATTAATTATTGTCGTTGATTGCCTTCCTTCTTAAAAAAATAAATAGATAAATTTGCACTTGCTTTGCGTCGCTTGTAGTCATAACAATGGGGACGCTACGATCTAGAATGCAATTAAATTTTCTCTTGCACAAAATTTTGTTTCCCATGAGTATAGTTATCTATAAAAGTTATGTTCAACAAAGGATTCACCTTGAAAAAATGCTCAACATTTATATTTCAACATAAAAATTGCTATTCCAATAAAAACTTGAACAAACATCAATTACCTTATTCAACAAAAATGAAAAAGATGATTTGAAACTTTGTTTAGGTTCTCTAGAAAACCATAAAACAAGCAATGAATTGTGTTAAATGTGTTCGGCCGAAAGCGTATTTATACGATTTGGTGCGAAATGAAACAATTCAACGTGTCTTTTCATTTTTTCTGGCCGATGGAATTCGCTGAACCATCTTTCAGTCGAAAAAATGATTTTTTGGTCGAAAAGTGTGGAAACTGTTTAATTTTGACGGATTCCATTAGAATTTAGTTTTTCGGCTGAAATATTATTTCGACCGAAAACTAGAAATTGGGACTGTATGCAGAAATCGAAGAATTCCCTCAAGCTTAACTGAAATTTGGAGGTTGTGGACTCTTGCAAATACTCAGAATTTGGTTTCAAAAATGACACCAACATTTGCAAAATTGAATCTACTTTCAATTCTTATAATCTGTTTTCATTTTCATTATTTTTATCTAATTTCATTTAATTTTTTTTTAAATCACTGCATAATATTTCTAGCTGACATTATAATTCAATGAAATGAAATATCCATATCTCTAAAAATACACAGTGAAAATTTTAGAAAAAATTGTATTCAGAATCCTTAAACTGTTATTTTCAAAAGGGTATTTTTAGATTTTACTTTTAAGTAAAAATTAAGATAGATACAAGGTGGGGGAAAACATGTGTTTAAAATCTGCAACGTTTTCAGCTTGGTCAACTTCAAAAAATTATAGAAATTATAATATTCATCCGTTAGATTCAAAATTATAGTCATAATAAAATAGAGTCTCTGTAGATTGTTGCAGTATATTTTGTTTGTTAAAAACAAAAGTTTAATAATAGATACATTGTTGTTGGGAGGGGGCGGGGGGGGGATAACTCATTATCATTCCTTTCATGTTTAAGGAACATACTGTTAAACAATTGTCAAATTGACATATCAAATCTTAATAAACAAAAAATGAAAAATAGTCGTTGGAAAGCTAACAAAATTCTTCACAAGTTTTTTTTTTACTGTAAAGTGAAATTCTAAATAATAAAAAAATACTTTTGTATGCCGAAAGTTGAAGAACTTGTGAAAATATAGTTTTTTTTCTCATAAAACAAGCAAATTAGACACCCATCTTCATGATTTTACCCCTCTGGAAATGTGTGTGGTATTTTCTAGCTAGATCTATTATGTGCAGATCCAACACATTTACAAATTATAATTGATTATGGTTGATACTTTTTTACTACGGTTAAATGTGTTTAAGTGTGTCAAAGGTAAACTATTTATAACTAAAAGTGACTATGGTTAAGTATGATGGTTGAATTTGGTCGAATAGAGATCATAATGGTTAATTATGATTGATTGTAGGCTAACTTTGGTTAGCAATGGTTGACTATATTTGAAGCTCCTTTTGTGGCTTTGGATATATGGAACTAAAGTTTGAATACTAAAGAAGCCTATGCCTAGACTTTATGGCATGGTAAGATGACAAAACTAAGAGATAAAACTTTGAACTCTATGTGAAAAGTGTGTTTGGTATTCCATTGTTAGCACCCTGCATGCCTTCCATTTACTACGCTTTTGATCATCCACATGCACTTATGCTCGTTCATCCTTTCGCTGCTAGTGTGTATATTTGTGCCACATCGCATCACTTTATGCTTTATGTGTGAAACATTGTATGTCACAACCTTCTTTAAATATAATGTGATATTTCATGTGCCACGTCCTTCTTTAAATCTAGTGTGATATGTCATGTGTCAGACCCTTCTTTAAATATTATGAAACATGTCTTTATGTGCCCCTCATGTGTATCACACCTAAAAGGAGATTTGGTGCTTTTGTGCTTCCCTTAATACCTTGGAATATGTGAACCAAAAATACCTTCTTTGGAGTGTATTGAATCGGAAAATGTTAATGCACCTTTGTTCGATCTATTCTTTTAAAAGCGTTTTGTCCTTTCTATAATGCACTTGAAGAAACTTTGGTGAAAATAAATCAAATGTTTGTCATGGTAAAGGAAACTTTGAAGTTCGATGTACTGCAAAAAACAGAACTTTTATGCGATGTGATGTGTCACAATAAAAATAGATTTGAGTATGACACAATGTGTCATGACAAAAATTTTGAGTGCGATAAGGCTTGTCGCAACCAAAAAAACTTTGAGTGCGATATGATGTTTCATGAGAATAGGAATTTTGAGTGAGATATGTTGCAATCAAGGAAACAATCCAATGATGCAATGAAGGAAAGTTTACCTTTGAAAAAGAAGAAAAGAGTTCACTTGGTAGTTTCCCTTTATCACGATGAATGAAACATTACCATGATTCGAAGTGGCATGACTAAAAAGAGTTGATGTGTGATATACACTATGTTGTGAAGAAGAAAAGATTTCACTTGGTAGTTTCCTTTTATCATGATGAATGAAATTTTACAACAATGTGTTGTGACTACAAAAGTTGTGATATGCAGTGTGTTGTGAGGAAAGAAAAATTGTGCGTGATACACACTGTGTCGCAAGGAAAAACAAATTGGGTATGATAGAACATGGGAAAAACAAATTGGTTGCAACGTATCACATCGCTTCAAACATTATTTTTTCACAACATATCATATTGTGTCTAAGTTTATTTCTGTGTGACACATCGCAGTTTGTCAAATTTTCCTTCACCCAATGAAATGCATATCACACCTAAAATGTCTTTGGCCATGACATATCGCATCAATTCAATGCATATCACACCTAAAATGTCTTTGTCCACGACATATCGCATCAATTCAAGCTTTCCTTTGTTTCTGTGTGAGACATCACATCGAGGAAAAGTTTGTTTCTATGCGAGAGATCATGCTCTCCCAAATTTTCCTTCATCGAAAGAAAGGGAAAATTTATAAACTGGTATTGCTTAAAGTGGTTTTAATAACGAGAGGAAGCCATAATCTTTTAAATTGAGAACAAGACCACTTCGTCATCCAACAACCACCAAGATTCGTGGAAGTTTTTGCACTACCATATTTGTCACATTTAGAAAATTTACATGCAATGAGTTCTAGACAAACAATGAACAATATAAATATTGATGATCCAAGAATTTGAGCGACTGCACTTTTTCAATCTGGCTTTGAAACATTATAGAGTGTAAAGGAGCTCTTTATTTCAATTTATTTGAGCAACAACATCATCGAAAAAGAGGTTCTTAACAATATTTTTAGATTATGTGGCTTTCCCTACTACATCTAACGATGGTCGATATGCCAATGTTTCATTGTCAGAGTTGAAGCTCCCATGGGGAGGTTTGTATATAATTGGCTAAGGTGTTAAGAAGTGTTTCATATACAACGCATTGCACCACATAACACAACGAACATACATCCACATCGTGCCACATAACACAACGTAAAGGTGTCCACATTGTGCCACAAAA
Source organism: Picea engelmannii (assembly GCA_009831015.1). NCBI lineage: Eukaryota > Viridiplantae > Streptophyta > Pinopsida > Pinales > Pinaceae > Picea > Picea engelmannii. Next base: position 1,960 of record WSFP011483095.1, on the reverse strand, counting down.
CACAACGAAGGTTGGGGGAATCGAGTTTCAACAATGGCGTTGTCCAAGTCTTCGATGGTCGTCTAAATAAGCAGAGAGGGCCCCTTGTCCCACAAACAAAATGGTCTCGTACATCAATTTGGTACCAAACCAAGTTATAATCTTAAATTAAAATACTTCAACATACACAAACACTTAAACTTAATTAAATTCAATAAATAATAAATTCAAAACACAACTATAAGTATTATTAATGTTTATTATAAATGAAGTTGTTGTAAATTAGGTCTAGTTGGAGTCCTCTCCACCCGGGTCATTTTCTACATATGGCATGTTTGAGTTCTTAATGAGTCTATTGTTGTATTGGCCTTGAGCTTTGAATAATTTGATTTACCTTTTATACTATCTTAAAAATGAGGAGAATTACTATCCTTGGAATGAGGAGAAGTGTCCCATGATTTCTCTAAAATATATATTTCATAAAAAAATAATTATTGTTCATAATATTCTTAAACTAATACAATTACTATTATGTTATTTTATGATATTTTAACATCAACCTTAAATAGATAAACAAAACCAAACACTTAAAATTTTAATATTATTATATTATTTTAAATAGATAAAAGAAAACAAATACCTAAAATTTTAATATTATTTTATTATTTTATAATATTTGAGTGTTACTTATTTCAATCAAATAAACAAACCCAAATACAGTACTGTTTCGTTAAAAATTAAAATAATTAAAATATATATATATAATTGAACGAGGTTGTGAAAGCTATTATTATTCTAATACATTTATTATTATATTATTTTTTAATATTTAGTTTAATTTATTCATGATATTATTACATTTTTTAATACTTTATTTAATTTAAAAAATAAACAAAACTAAATATATATTTTAAAAAAAAATCACTAATATAATTATTATTATTACATCGTTTTATAATGTTTCAACCATCAACAAAAGCTCAAAAACGCTCGACTCAATAGCCTGGAGAATGAGATCTCTTTCAGGATGGAAAATTTGGCGGAGGTCTTGAGTGATTCTCTATTGGAGACGTCTTTAAAAGATTTGGAGATGGAAATAATTACCTTACCAAAGGAATCAGAGGAGATTTGGCGTCAGTGTAGTTGAGCGAACTGGATCAAGAGCGATGACCTAAATACTAAATTCTTCCACAATTTTGCGAGTTTCAAAAGAAACTCTAAATATTTGTGGGAAATTATTGGTGACCAGGAATCAAGTCTACAGGGGTCAGGAGTAGATAAAATTAGTTGCATTGAATCACTTTAAATATTTGTACAAGGAGCAACGAGGATCCTCGATTACAGAACAGGTCAGGATGGCAATTTTTTTCCCAAGAATGATAGTAGACTCTGAAGCTAAGGCACTTTTCAAGCCGGTGGACAAAGAGGAATTACATAAGGTTTTAAAAAACTTTAAAGTTGACAAGACTTCGGGATTGGATGGTTGGACAGTGGAGTTCTTCAAGCATCATTTCAAAATTGTCGGGGATGATCTGTTGGATATGGTGGAAGAGTCTAGGCTAAAAGGTTTTATTCCAGGAGCTATAAACTCTACTTTCATTACACTGATTCCTAAAGTTAATAAAACCAACCAGTTTGGAGACTTTAGACCGATCTCGCTGTGTAACTTAAGTTATAAAATTATTTCAAAGATTATAGTGAATCGGATAAAACCTTTTTTATCGAGATCTCTTTCGGAGGAACAACTGGGATTCCTACAAGGGAGACAGATTCAAGATGCTATAGGTAGTATGCATGAATGCATCCATAGTATTAAAAATAAGAAATCCAAATCCCTGGTATTAAAATTGGACTTACAAAAATCTTATGATTGTATTAATTGGGATATGTTGCGATTGATTCTTCTCCAAATAGGTTTGGGACAAAATATGACTAATTGGATCATGAGTTGTGTGGTTTCTTCTACTTTCTCAGTTCTGAT